>CP126890.1:221055000-221112500 GCA_030440675.1 Furcifer pardalis | reverse complement strand
ATCTCACGCTTTAAGGGATTGGTTTGAGGGTTAGCTGTAATAATGGTGTGTGCCCTGGATAATGGGGAAGGGGGTAAAAAGGAGCAGCCATGCCGTACGTCTTCACAGAATGAATACATATTCTTTTCTATGGATTTGGTGGTAAAGGGGGGATGATGAAAACTAAACCCCCACAATTCTACTCATGTTGTGCATGAGAAGAGACTCAGCTGGAAAAGTGAGGTTTTTGGATGTGCTCCAGTATTTGTCTGACTAACTTTTAAAAGACTGTGTGACAGTAAAATATAGTGATTATTACCATATTGGAGAGGGAGAGAGGGAGAAAGAGAGGATAACTTTGCAGAGAACATTATAGGGGTATTGTCTGCTCCTTTTTCTCTTCAAGAATACTGCCATCATTAGTTTGCAGACTCAGGGAAGTACTGTGGTAGGAATAACTCTACTGGTAAATTCTCACTGACAGAACTGCCTTCAGTTCCATTAGCCTTACTTTAAGAAGTAGGATGACAATTTAAATTGCTGGCAAAGGGGCTAGATTATATAAGAATGTATCTGAGAGACCAAAAACAAAAGGGAAAAGATAGGGGGAAAGTGTAAGACCAATTAAGCATGTACAGTATATGCCAATGTTTTTTTATGACAGCATGAAATTGTTTTGTCAGAGTATTAGTCCATCTAAACTAGACCAGTGGTTCCCAACATTTTAGACCAAACTCCCAGAAACCTTCACATTGGCTGTGCTGGGCAAGATTTCTGGGAGCTTAGTCTAAGCATAACTGGAGTCTCAAAGTTGGGAACCACTGATTTAGATGGAAAGGGGAGGAGGAGGAGGAAATGTTTTTAAAATGTCAAAAAAATTTCAAGTGTTGTACTGATAATGGGGGGGGGGGGGAAGAGAGACAGCTCTTGCCAGCAGGATCACAATCTAACAAAAGGAGAAAGGAACAACAATTCCTTATTTGGAGAATGGAAGTCTCTAAGTTGCTCTCCCCTTTACCATTGTAGCCATCATAGATCCATCATTTACTTACTTTTACCTTTTTTTGATGTGAATGCGAGGGATGAAACACAAATCTGAAGCATAAAGCATGGGTTCAGACACCAAACCATGTTCCTGCTCTTGAATCCAAAGTCTTAGCGTTTTCTCTATGAACATTATTTGCAACATAAAATGATTGCAAAATATTGCAAAATCAGACTGATAGGGATCAGTTTCCATTAGATATTGATGCTATCCTTCATAGTTAAAGCAGGTCAAAGAGATGAAAAACTTGTAGAATTTTGTCATACTCTACCCAAACACAGGAGAGAGCCATCATTGCAGCCACAGTAATAATGGCAGGGGCAGATATGAAGGGCGAAGTACGACCAAAATATTGTATCACAATACTGGAATATAAATATATTGGTTACAGCTACCATTTGCAGTGACGTAGTAGTTAAAATGCTGAACATGACAACTGGAAGGTCAGAGTTTGATACCTGATTACTGCACGTTGCAGTGAGCTGCTGTCTCTGTCCCAGCTCCTGCCAACCTAGCAGTTGAAAGCAAGAAATTGCAAGTAGATAAATATGGACCACTTTGGTGGGAAGGTAAACAGCATTCCATGCATTCCAGTGCCTAGACATACCTGCCACATGTTCACAGAAATGTCTGCAGATGCAGACAGTGCTGGCTCTTTGGCTATAAAAAGAGATGAGCACTGAACTCTAGAGTCAGATAAGACTGGCTTTTGACCAAGGGCAACCTTTACGTTTACCTATACCTTATCATTTGCCCACTTACCAAATGATGGACACAACAGGATACTTAAGAGACCGCATCGTCCCAAGGACATCTGTCCGTCCCACCAGGGCGGATCGGAGAGGCTCTCTTATCATTCCATCGGCTAGAGAGGCGCATCTCTCTAGCACCAGAAAGAGGGCCTTCTCCGTGGCCGCCCCGGCCCTTTGGAACCTCCTGCCAACTGAGTTACGTCTACAGACAGAGCTCCTGTCCTTTCGGAAGGGCCTAAAAACCTGGCTGGCAGGGCAGGTGTGGGGCTCCAGGAATTTGGGGTCCCATGTTGGGTGGCTGATATGATGGGACAGCCACCCCTCCCTCACTCTTTTAAACTTTTAAAATCTTTTTAAACCTTTTAACCTTTTTAAATCTTTTAGATTTTTGGAAATTCAGCGTTTAATTCTTTTTTAATTGACTTTTAAGTAATTTATGAACCTTAAGGTTTTAATTTATGAATTTCTGTAAGCCGCCTAGAGTCAGGTTCGCCTGATTGGGGCGGGATAATAAATCTAAATAAATAATAATGTGCTGGGGTAAACCAAAAAGCAACTGAAATGGTGACCCTACATGCTACTGTGTGATGTTTATTTATTTATTTAGATTTATATCACCACCCACTCGTCGTGGTGACTCAGGGCAGTTTACAATCAGGAAAAAATAAAACAAAAACAGAACAACACACACACAACACAAACAGCTAAAATCCATTCCTCCTTCCGGCCAGAGGACGTTAGTCTTTTCCTTCCCTGGGCAGATAGGGCCCAGGATTAAGAAGTGGGAACTTCCATCTAAAAACCTTAAAACTTTTAAAAATTAAAATTAAAAACTGAAAAAGATTAAAAACAGATTAAAAACACACCAGATGCTACAACTACTAATTTGAAAGTAGAGAAAGAGAGGGGCACATATCATCCAATGTGCTGGGGTCATTATATCTTTCATACCCCATATCTGTCCTGCCAGCCATGTTTTTAGATTCTTCCTAAAGGGCAGCAACTCTGTCTGGAGACGTAGCTCCATAGCAGGAGGTTCCATAGGGCAGGAGCAGACACAGAGAAGGCCCTCCTTCTAGTGCCAGAGAGATGTGCCTCCCTGCCCGATGGAACAACTAGGGAGCTTCTCCGGTCCACTCTGGTGGGACGGGCAGATGTCCTTGGGGTGAGGCGGTCTCTTACGTATCCTGGCCCACTACCATGTAATAGTAGTGGTAATAACCAGCACCTTGAATTGCACCCAGAGGCAAACTGGCAACCAGTGCAGCTCCCGAAGCAGAGGCAAGGCATGTGCATAATGCCCACACCCCATCACAACCCGGGCAGCTGCATTCTGGACCAGTTGAAGCCTCCGAATGGTCGTCAAGGGCAGCCCCATGTAGAGTGCATTACAGTAATCAAGTCTGGAGGTGACCAGAGCGTGTGTGATCATGAGCAAGGAGTCCCGATCTAGGAGTGGGCGTAACTGGCGAATCACACGAAGTTGTGCAAAAGCCCTCCTAGCCACGACTGCCACCTGCTCTTCGAGCAGTAGTCGCTAGTCCAGGAGGACCCCCAGATTATGCACCGGGTCTGTTTGGGGCAAAACCACCCCATCCAGAACCAAAGATGGTAACTCCTGAGATAACGCAGGACCCCCAACCCACAGCCACTCAGTCTTGCCAGGATTCAGCTGAAGCCTGTTGTCCCACATCCAGACCCTCACAGCCTCCAGGCACCTGGAAAGGATTTCCACTGCATCACTACAGTCCCCATGGGCTGAGATATATAACTGGGTATCATCTGCATATTGATAATACCTCACTCCGTGGGACCGGATGATCTCGCCCAGTGGTTTCATGTAAATGTTAAATAGGAGAGGTGAGAGTACCGAGCCTTGAGGCACCCCATAACAAAGGGGCCTTGGGCTGGAAACGTCGCCCTCCAACCATACCGACTGGGTCCGGCCCCTCAGAAATGAGGAAAACCAGGACAACACAGTGCCCTGGATTCCCAATTCTTGGAGCCTTTCCCGAAGGTTACCATGTTCCTAACATAAAGAAATGGAGAAGAATTAATAGCTCTCAAGCTTGGCATGTTCCTCACCCCAAAATCCCTTAAAAGTGTCTCTCTCTCAGAACAACTCCCCACATCATCTAGCCATCACAGTCGGTGCAGCTCCGGGTGCGAACCCTGAGGATGGCTCGAAAGTCTCTAACTAGAAATAGAGCCTTCTCAGTGGTGTGCCAATGCTGTGGAACTCTCTACCAGTAGAGTTGTGTCAGGCCCCATCACTGGCTATCTTTAAAAAGCAACTAAAACCTCTCTTCTTCAAGGAGGCTTTTCAGGGTGTTTTCCCTTTACCGATAAATTGTCAGTCAGGTTGAGTTCCTATGCCCTCAGATGCCAATTACTTTACAGTAATACCTCGCATAACGAGCATAATGCGTTCCACACACTTGCTTGTTATGCGAGTAATTCATTAAGTGAAACACGTTTCCCATAGGGAAATGTATTTCGCTTAACTTTGCCTGCGGTGCATGCGCATCACCTGGGTGTTTGGAAAGGGTACGGGGATCTTCCCAGATCACAAAGTGGGAGTCAACACAGGGCAACGGGACCCCCGTGGGGGTGGGGTGGGTGGGAAGCGCTTTTGGGGCCTCCTCTCAAAAACCAGCCCCTGAGGTTTCCCGCCTGAGGAGAACGGTTCCTGCTAACCTGCCCCATTCAGCCTCGCTGGGGCGGCAGCCATTTCCCAAACCCTGTCGTTGCGAGTGGTTGTTGTGCTTTTTTCTCTTTTTCCTCTCGCCTGCCTGCTTGCCTTCCACGGCTCCCGAGCCAGCCCATTATAATGCACGGCTGGCAGCAGAGGAAGCGGAGCTAGGACTGCCATATACTGTACATACACACACACACACAAACACATGCCTGTCTGCCCCCCCCCCCCATGTGGCTTCCTTGAGAGGCTGTTGGGTGGGGGACCGCAAGGTAGCCCAGACGAATAGGTCAACAGTGGGCGGGAAAAGGGAGAAGGCACCTGCCTGTCAGGGGAGGGGAAGAATTGGCGCGGCTGTTTGTTTGTTTACTTACTTGCTGGCTTGTTTGTGCACTCCTGAAGCCCCACCCCTCTCGCCGGTTCCGCTCCCAAGGCAAAGAGGTGCGAGGTTGAGCCTGGTGCGGCCCCCCCTCTTTCTGCCTTTGCAGAGCAGGTTCCACTTATCTGGTGTAAAAGGGCACCCAGAGCTGGCTGAGTCCCACCTGCTAAGGACCACCTTCCTTTGGAACCTGCTCCGCAAAGGCAGAAAGGAGGCGGGGCCGCACCAGGCTCAACCTCGCGCCTCTTTGCCTTGGGAGCAGAACCGGCGGGAGGGGTGGGGCTTTGGGAGTACACAAACAAGCCAGCAAGTAAGTAAACAAACAAACAGCCACGCCAATTCTTCCCCTCCCCTGACAGGCAGGCGCCTCCTCCCTTTTCCCACCCGCTGCCTTGCGGTCCCCGACCCAACAGGCTCTCAGGGATCCCTCGTGGGGGGGGGGGGCAGGCAGGTGTGTGTTTGTGTGTGTGTGTATGTATGTACAGTATATGGCAGTCCTAGCTCCGCCTCCTTTGCTGCCGGCCGTGCATTATAATGGGCTGGCTTGGGAGCCGTGGAAGGCAGGCAGGCAGGCAAGAGGGAAAAGAGAAAATAAGACCAAACACCCAGCCAGCACGCTCTAGTCTGCAGGGTGTTTTGGAATGCAGTGGAGGAGTCCCCCGTTGCGTTCCGAAACACCCCGCAAACGCTAAGCTTTTCGTTAAGCGAATATTTGCTCATTCAACAAAGCAGACCTATTGGGGAAAAGTCTGCTCGTTAAGCGAGTTTTTCGCTATGCAAAATGCTCGCTATCCGAGGCATTACTATATTTTATTTTCTTCTAGTTCAGTTTGTGACGTATTTGTCAGTTGGTTGTTTGATCTATTGTGTGTTATTGTTATTTGTTATCTGTTTGTTCACTGCCCAGAGGGGGATACCCCCCAATTGGGTAGTATAGAAATATAATAAATAAATAAATAAATTAAAAGGATCCCAAAGTATGAGAGTGTAGCCAGGTAGACATCAATTTCTCCACCATCTTATCTGACCCAATGCACAAACCACCTCACTCCAAAGTGGTGACAGAGCATAGAAGGTAACCTGAGTACAATTAAACACTGGAACCAGATAAATGTACATTAACAGTAGATCCAGCACACACAGCCAATAGGGAGAGTAGACAGGAAATATCCTCTGCAACCAGCATAGCAGGGATATTTTAAATTCCTCAAGGGGACCAAAGATGGGCCTTACTCTCTCAGATCCAGTCAGAAAATTTTGCCAGCCTTTCAGCTGAACAATCCTCCCAATGATGTACGGAAAGCAACATACTATGTGGTGGTATACTCTACAAGCAACAACATCCTGTAGCATATGCTAGGATTGCTAAAACCATTCAGGTGACAGAATATCTTCCTATCTGACTTGCACTGACGAAACATAATCAACAACCCACACCTTCCAGGGACTTCATTAAAGTATATATAGTAATCATAATTTTATATGGTTAAGTCAGTGCTCTATTTTCAGGATAGAGTGTTCAGAAGTGGTTTACCATTCCCTTCTTCTGGGACAGGGTCTCACTGTATGTTTTGCATTGCATTGCATTCTTTCTTACAGTGGTCATATTTTTTATCATCTGGAGGCAACCTCATCTGAAAAGCGATTGTGACACAATGATTAATGTTCGTATCATGTTCAGCTTTCCACTTGCATTAAAGGCCAATGTGTGACTTTAAGCCTCTTCTCATCTTTGGCAAAGCATATTACATAGGATAAATGTGTGCATGAAATGACTGGTGAACAAAATGACACTACATGCACACCTTCCTCATCCCTCTGAGAAAGTGTGGGAGGGAAAGTGTCATGTAATGAAGTCATTGGCTGTTTAGTAAGAACTATCTAGCTGTTTCATGATTGGCATAAAAAAGAAGAGCTGGGATTTCAAATCAAAGAAGAGGAAGAGAGAGAGAGAGAAAGAAAGGAAGGAAGGAAGGAAGGAAGAGAAAAGAAAGAAAGAAAGAAAGAAAGAAAGAAAGAAAGAAAGAAAGAAAGAAAGAAAGAAAGAAAGAAAGAAAGAAAGAAAGAAAGAAAGAAAGAAAGAAAGAAAGAAAGAAAGAAAGAAATTTATGTGCCATAGACTCTATTTCCTAGTCTGGTCAGGTAATCTTGCTATGGTAATAGAGTAGACCATACTCCCAGTGACTCAATGCTGAGCGTCAGGCAGTGGTTAACTAACCAGACAACCCTGAGGACTAGTGGCCTTGGTGAAGTCCACAGGGAAGGGTAATGGTCCCCATATGGATTAAATCCCACTTGAATCCATCTTGATTGAGAGCAGCAGCTTCATCAATACTGGCCTGGTGCTGAGGATGACTTTGCGTGCCAAAAGGGCTCAGGACCGGAAAGTGACTTGCAGGACTGGATCAGTAGTACAGGTATCACACTGTGATGCAGAAAGGAGATGAAAGGCCACGGCATTATATTCACAGGACAGTCTTCATGACTGATCACCTTGATGATCGCCAGTATTCAGAATCAGATATGGAACAAGAAGAAGAAGAAGAAAGTAGACTCTGTTTACAAGTCACTTTTATTTACTTAATGAATCTAAATCAAACCCTTCTCATTATTCAAATGCAGGCTTTTAATGTTGTAATTAATATTTAAGAAATATTATTTTTAAAGAAACAATGTGCCAAGTGCCATTGATGTAGGACATTGCTTCTTTGAACCCATTCTCATGTCAATGGACCTGTTATGTTTAGCTATTTCTGTTACTCTTAATTGGGTTATGCACGACAGAGCAGTACAGATTGGTCTTAGTTAATGCCATGAATTATAATAATCATATCCACTCTGCAGTACAGACGGATAACAATATGAAATGCAGGTACTCAGCCATCAGCTTTAAGTGGCTAAAAAGATTGTATTACTATAAGCTGATCTGTGTAGTTTATATCAAATAAATACACTGTCATGGATTTATATTTGGCCTGTTTACTTACCCTATGTGTTGCTTTGTTTCCAGTCTTCTTCTTTTTTTGCCTCTTAATGAGATATTCCTGTTCTCCTGAACCTGATCTCACTACTTTCCCCCTTAGAGATTCAGAATCAGCATCTCTATTTTTAACTTTACTGCTTTCCAGCCCTGGGGTGTAGGGTGGAGACTTACTAAGGGTTTGTCTATAAGGGGAAATCTATTTTTTTTACTCTCTGATTTTACGAAATATTATACACTTGCCAAAGCACTTGGCTCCACCCATGCAACCTGAGGGAAAGCATTAGATCAGGGGCCCCCAAACATTTCAGGCCACAGGCCAGTCACGTGGTTCAGGGGTGCCAAAACTACGGCCTGGGGCTGGATCCAGCACCCAGGCCGTAGTTTGGGCACCCCTGCATTAGATGTTGATTTGTTTTAATCTTTTTTTAAAAAAATAATTCATGAAGGAGGGCTTATCTCTGAAAGTCCCGTGAGAGGACTTGCCATTAACATGTTTTCTGACACTAGATGGTTGTACTTATCTAGCTCACCCACCAATAAACCACCAACCTACCATAATCCAAAGATATTTGCATTCTGACTCTACCACTCTGATCTGGATAATGTCACTCTGGTCCATGCGTCCATACCATTCTCCTTCCTCTTTGGAGTTCAGAATTGTTCTCCTTGGTAGCAGCATCAACACTAGCCAGCTTTTACATGGACTAGAAACCACGTTTGCAAGACTGCACTCTAAGGCAATATTTTATTTTCCATCTCATTTCACTTTTATCCTGACTTCTTCCTCAGGAACACAAGACCCCTTCCAGAAAGCATTAGATCAGTGGTGCCCAAATTTTTCAGGCCACTGGCTAGTCATGTGGTTCAGGGGTGCCCAAACTATGGCATGGGGGCCAGATCTGGGCCCTGATGCCAATTCATCTGGCCCATACCACCCTCGTAGCCCTCAGAAGTGGAAGTAAAATGTGCACATATGGGCATATTTTACTTCTGCTTCTGGGAGCAATGGGTAGTGCGGGCCAGATGAATTGGCATCAGGTGCTGGATCAAGGCCCCAGGCTGTAGTTTGGGCACCCCTGCATTAGATGTTGATTTGTTTTATTATTATTATTAAATAAATCATTCATGAAGGAGGGGTTGTCTCTGAAAGTCCTCTGAGAGGATTTGTCATTAAAATGTTTCCTGACACTAGATGGTCATACTTACCTAGCTCACCCACCAATAAACCACCAACACTTTCTAACCTCTATTTTGGTCTAGGATCTAAACCTACCATAATCCATAGATATTTACATTCTGACTCTGCCAATCTGATCTGGATAACGTCACTCTGGTCCATGCATCCATACCATTCTCCTTCCTCTTTGGAGTTCAGAATTGTTCTCCTTGGTAGCAGCATCAACACTAGCCAATTTTTACATGGATTAGAAACTGTATTTGCAAGACTGCACTCTAAGGCAATATTATTTTATTTTTCATTTCATTTTATTTCATTTCATTTTTATCCTGACTTCTTCCTCAGGAACACAAAACCCTTTCCAAAATGTGGAGTGGGAAACTAAATTATAATATTAAAATGCATTTAGATATAATATTAATATTTAAAACATTAATAATAGAAACAATAACACACATTCAAAATTAAAGGTTATGTATTGAATATGAAGCTAAAAGTGCATATTTAAAATGCAAATAAATTATGATGACAAGGGAGAGCTAAAAATTACTGACACTGCAACAGGGAAATTTAAGCCTTTGTTCACCTGAAGTGTTCCTAAGGATTGTCCATGCTGCAGAAGGCCTGAGAGTTTGAAATATTTGTTTTCTTTTTTTACAATTCCTTGAATCTTCTGATACCCAGTGTCAGGCTAGAATTTAGGGGACCTGGGTTCAGATCTCCATTTGCTAATGGGAACTCATTGGGGGTTATCACTGGTAAAACCATTCTTTGATCATCTCACAAACATCAGAAAACTTATTAGGGTCACATTTAGATGTCACAGGACAAAAGAATCCCTATACCAATGTGGCCAACCTGCTGGAGGCTGCTGGAAACTGTAGTCAATTAAATTACTTTTTCATGGTTTTGGATCATGTCTTGCTGTTTTTAAAAACTGCTTTTAAATGAAGAAGAATAGTGACAAGGAGGAAAGAAATAAACAGCCAAGAATTTCTAAGTGTGGCCTGTTGAAATGATGTGTTGACTAAAGTGAAACATTCAAATTTGTGAGTGATGGGCAATAAAAAACTCTTGATGTGTCCCTTGATATTTATTTATTTCATTTGTACCTCACCCTCCTCCGAAGATATGCTTTGGTAACTTCATGAATTGTCCAAAGAATACATATACCGTAAAACACCGGATAACAATTGATCAGATAATGCTAAAATCGCATAATGTTAAGTAATTTGGGGAGGAGAATTGGATCGAATAACGTTAAGGTCCTATGGGATGGATTGGATAAAACCGCTAAAGCCTGTGCAGTTACAATGTATCCCTATGGAGCTTTAACATTATCCGATCCATCCCATAGGATTTTAACATGGATCGGGCAATACTAAAAATCGGATAACACCAAGACTTGTGGAACCAAGGTTTAGCATTATCTGATGTTTTACTGTACTGTACTGTAAAACTAGTCTAGTGAAAGAAGAAGCATTCTTAAAGAAAGTATCAAGTCCTGTTTGGAACAGCAAATAGTTCTTGAGTGCAGGTCATGCTTCACACTTGGAAAGCTCCTAATTTTGTTTTTGCCAGCTTTCATTAAATAAGTCCACCAACTTCCATACAGTATATGGAAAATCTACTACTTGAGGAGCTGGGGAACCAGCATATCAGACAAACAGAAATAAAAAACATAATGAAAGATAAAGATAAAAGCACTGCGGAAACATAAAGAATGCGTATTTTAATATTTTAGATCAAGTTGAATTCCTCAGGCATTAGAGTAAAACTATATGACAGTTGTCTCTCCATAAGCACTGTATAAATGCATGTTGTGTTAGTAGTTGTTTGAGACTGGGGTATTGACTACAGGAACTACAGGTTTGCCATTCAGGATTTCAGAGAATGAAGCATCAAGAAAGAGTTGTAGATCATAGATGATACATGTGAGTGGTATACATTTTGCCAAACTGATTTGTTGTTTTACTATATTAATGTGGACATTGTAGTTATTCAGTGTACATGGTATAGATCTAGATCAGGGGTGGCCAACCTTGGTTCTCCAGGTGTCCTTGGAGTTCAGTTCCCAAAAGTCTTAATTGGCAGGTGTAATGACTTGGGCTTCTGGGAATTGAAGTCAAAGAACAGCGGGAAGACCAAGGTTGGCCACCCCTGATCTAGATGGACCAGTGATATCATTTGCCATGTTGGCTTCATTTATGTTCTTTTATTATGATCCTCAGTTGAGGTGGAACATAAAAGAACAAATACAGATTTCTTAACCTTATTATTCTAGATCATGTAGGTATAAAATTTGTAGTAACTGTAAAAATAGCAGGGTGATGAAAACAACAGCATTTTTCATAATTATACTTTTGTATTAATATTTGGAAAAAATAATTACCCCAGCCTCCTTACTAGAAAAAAACACAAAATGTAGTAAATTAAATACAAATTGTGCTAAAGGTTTTGAATCAAATAGGGGCTGCAACAAACTGATCTGGGTTTCTTTAAAGGCAATTATTCTTGGTGGGTAGAAAAAAGTCTGCCACTTATTATTTCTTAAGTAAAACATAAGAGAGAACAGATGTTTTCATGATTGACATTTCTGTTTTGCACTCACTTTCTCACTCTCTCTCTCTCACACACACACACATTTGTGCATCTTTAGATTATTGTAAAAATTCAATACAAACTTTGATATAATTATCAATCTGTTGCCAAGCTCAGAAGAGAATATTTGGAGGATGAAATAGAGTACTTTAGTGAAACGTCTAAGTCTGCAAAAAAGCAAAGGTGAAAGGTGTGGGTGGCAATGGAAATCTGAGTTTTGAAAAACCATAAATGTAAAGAAACACTAAGACTTCTGGTCTGAGGTGGAATGAGAAAAATGATCAGAAGACAAATATAGGCAACTAAAATCTGGAAGTAATTATGGTCAAGAAGACAACTGAATTCCATACTACCTTGGTGGATGTCTGTAAAGGCAGTTTGGGGAGGTATTATCCTAAGGTTTACTTTTTGGAGCTTAGCAACATAAATTTGTTGTCACTGAACTATTAAATAAAAGAGACACAAGTTGGCAAAGAGTGTGCAGAACAAGGATGGAACTGATTAAGGGACAGCCTATGAAATAATAGCTTAAATGGAACCTTTGCAGGATTTTAATATCCCATGACAACACTCAATTGTCAAATTCAGCAAGAGTATCCAGGATGCTACTAAAATTAAACCAAAAAACCTAAATTTATTCTCGGGCTGTCTTCAATATATCTCCTTCCCACTCACCCCCCCCCCCCTCTGGTTAAGTACAGGAAATGCCAGCAAACTCTGAGGATCTGAGTAAGAAATAAAAAAGTGGAAGGAGGAAAGATGACCCGCACTTTTTAATTATTATTATTTTTGTCATTTAAGTCTACAATAGAGTCTCCAATCTATATATGATAAAGAGGCAATGTGCAGATTTTTAAATAAATGATTGGAATTTGAAATCCATTCCCATGATTTTAATATGTCTCAAATAATGTAATTTGATAATTTTCTCAAACCTGTACCAAATTTGTGAACAGAATATCTAATGGCCATGTTGCATTATTAAAATGCCATGATAGACAGCTAACTAAAATCTTCTATTTTAAATTTATTACAACAATCCATTTTAATGAACAGCAGTAGTTATTGAAATCTGATACACAGGTATGCAAAAAAAAAAATCAGCTGCATAGGATATTTTTGGTAAATTGTATGTTTTCTAGTGTGCTGAATCCAAAAATGACCTTGATTTCCCCCCTTCACATACAGTTTTCCCACAAAATATGAGGGTTTTGCATTAAAAAAAGCATAAGTGATGAGAAAATCACTATTTTATTACAATGAACTAAACATATTATTTCTTATAATTAAATAAACAATTTCTTCAAAATATATACTTAACATTCTGCATTCACTCTTTTTGTCTATGAAACCTTTTCTTCTTCTCTTTTATGGTCCTCTGAACATGCTTTTGCTTTCCATTTTCTGTTTCCCATTTGAGCATCCAACAGTAGTCAGCTAGCATATTGATGTTCCATCTTCCTTGGTAGCGTCTCTTGTTATCACAGACATCCTGGTGAAATCTTTTACCATGTTCTTCACTGTAGGCTCCCAAGTTTTCAGGAAAATAGTTGACATGGGAGTGGAAGAAATGAACTTTAAAGCTCATATTGCATCTTTGAGCTTTATACGCATTCAACATGCATTGTACAATGGTTCTGTAGTAGGGGTCTTTAGTATCCCCTAAAAATGTGTGAACTATGTCTTTGAAAGAGTCCCACACTTCCTTTTCTTTTTCTTCCATTGTTTCTAAAAAGAGGGGATCAGATAACAGTTTTGGGAACTTGGAACACAGATATCTGAAACATTCCCCATCTTTTGGCAGTGATTTAACAAACTGCTTCATAAGCCCTAATTTAATATGAAGAGGTGGCAATAAAACCTTTTCTGTTGTAACCAAGGTCATATTAATAATGTTATTTTCAGTGGGGGTTAAGGCTTCTCGAAGTGGCTTTTCAGTTTTTGTCCAATGGAGGACTCTGGCTCGACTGTCCCACAAACATAGGAAGCAGGGATATTTTGTAATACCTGCCTGCTGGCCTAACAACATGGTTAGTATTTAAAGTCTCCACAAACCATCCAGCAATGTTCTTGATATTTGATTTTGTCAAGAATCACAGTTAATCATAGTTTTCATCCAAATGCACCATGATGCAAATGTAATTCCATTATGCAGCAAGAGCAGCAAGACTGCTTTAAGGCTTGTTTTAGACAAATCAATGAATAGGCACCACTCAGTTGAATCACATTCTATTTCAAAGCACTTCATTAGTCCTTGAACTTCACTACAATAAATGAGTGAATTCTTTCTCTCAGTGCCTGTACCACAAAAATGATGTTCCAGGTGACAGTAGGTTTTTATTTGATAGTCTTGGCCCCAGCAATTTGGCTGAATCCTTGGAAATACCAAAATCTCTAACTAGGTCCTTGACCTCGCTCTGAGAAAAAAAGTTGAGGTACCCCATCAACAGAAAAAATTCTGAGCTACATTCGCTCAGAATATAATCCAAACTGGAAGGTTGGTATGGAACTGGTATTTCAGAGTTATGAAGTACTGGACAAATAGCTGAATTAAGGTTTGGGTAAGATATCTTCTTTGTATTTTTTGTATTAAAGCCTTTCACATCAACTGAACAGAAATAGCAGTCAGTAGTGTGGTTTTGCTGTTCACACCACATTATAGGAATGCCAAAATGGAATGAGGTTTTCTTACCTTTAAACCACAAATGAAGATCTTATTTGCACCTTCTACACACCTTATGAGGAACCCATGCTTTGTCTTGATCCCCAAGTTTCAACTTGAAGTAAGCAAAATACACTTCCTTCACAAAATTGCTTATGTTTCTTTGTTGTCTTTTTATAGTGTATTCACCACAAATAAAACAAAAATTGTCCAGAGAAATAACACAACCTCTTGGAGCCATAATACAGAACTAAAAACAAGCACAGTCACGTTTGAATGCAGGATGTAAACTGAGTGTGGCTCATACAGCAGCCAAGATCCTAAACTTATTTAGCATGTTGAAACGTGATCAAATCTTACAGTAGACATGTTTATACTCATTTATAATACCCCAGAGAACATGTCGAAACATGATCAACCCAGCCAGTAAGATTCCTGGATATGTTCACCTTACCTTTCACTACAAACAAAATAAACCTGTTGGGACATGATCATCTGAGCTTCCTCACACCACTAAACCTACACTACGCCCAGTGGTGGACTCCAAAACATTTGCTACCACACTGTGGGTGTGGTATGGTGGGCGTGATCAGGGGGAAAGCCCTGTGTTGCACTCAAATTAGGACTTATTTATTTCAAAACTTGGATGGGTGCAGCCACCTAGAATTTCTGCTACAGGTTTTGGCTAACTGATGTGAACCTACTAATGCCTACCACTGACTACAACCTCCCCCCCATTCCTCTTATTTTTCTTTGCATTACTCTTGATTCTAGCTCTAATAAATATTAAATGAAAGTAAGAAATAATTTTTGGTTAGAGTTTTTAGAATCAAGAACTGGATATCAGATTTTGAGTTAAAGGCAAACTTCATGCTAAATTAAACTAAAAACATGTGTTTTGCAAGAAAACTTGATGAGATGGAATTTTTTTAGTATTTTTCTCAGCTTCACTAAGTAAAAATCTATAAGAAACAGTAAAAAAATCCTATGCAGTTTTTTGTTTGCAGATCTGTCATCGTGCTATACATACATAATGAAAAAATACATAAGAGACTTCACATTATGTATATGTGACATACATTTGTATATATTTGTACTTATTTGAGCTGTAGAAAGCTGCAGAGAAGGAACCAAAGACCTGAATCAGAAAATAAAAGAGAGAGAAGTGAAATCAAAAGGAAATTCCTGTTAATTAACCCTCAAATTTGCACTATGTGACTGCAGTATTTTCTCAGCGAAAATTCCAGGAGACTGGATTGCACTTATTGTTAGGGCATTGATTAGGGATCTGACTTGGCATTCTTATTGGTAGTTCCAATCATTTTTACATGGAAATAAATTTGATTTCCCTTCAAATGAAGCCAATCCAATCCAAACCACATATCTTTTCCCTTGCTGTGTCACAATTTACTAGAAATCATCATGAAACACTTTGTGCTCCCAAATATGATATAGGTTGGCTCAAAAAATAAATAAATCCCAAAATGTGGTATTTGGCACCAGCCTAGGGAGAGGGGAAGGGGCGGTGGAGTGGCCGTGATAGCTAGGGAGTCTCTGGGAGTCACCAGGGCCACGGCACCACAAATTCCGGGTTGTGAGGCCTTGTTCCTACGTGTGGGCCCTAAGGGTCAGTTGGGAGTCCTGCTCATGTACCTGCCTCCCTGCAGAGTAGCAGACTCCCTGCCTGAGCTCCTTGAGGCGGTCTCCATGCTGGCGTTGGAGACCCCCAGGCTCATGGTCCTGGGGGACTTCAACCTGCCATCATTGGGGACCGGCTCAGAGGTGGCTCGGGAGTTCACGGCCTCCATGGCAGCCGTGGGCCTGACTCAGGTAATTCAGGGTCCTACCAGGAGCAGTGGCCACACCCCGGATTTAATCTTTTTGTCGGAGCTGTGGCAGAGTGATCTGTTTCTACAAAAATTAGATACCACCCCAGTGCCATGGTCAGATCACTATCTGGTGGCTCTAGACTTCCTAGGGGCTGGACTCCACCGCAGGGAGGCAGGGCCGATTAAGTGGGCCCGCCCCCGGCGACTAATGGATCCAGAAGGATTCCAGAGGGAACTGGGGGATTGTCCTCTTGACCTGCAAAGCGATTCATCTGAGGCCCTTGTCGCCGCATGGGATAAGAGAGCGACGGCAGCCTTGGACGCAATCGCGCCACTACGGCCTCTCCGAGTCCGTGGAGATAGATCTGCCCCTTGGTTTTCAGAAGAACTAAGGGAGCTGAAACGGGCGAAGAGACGCCGAGAGCGCCGCTGGGTGAAGACTCGAAGCGAGTCTGACCGATCACTGGTTAGAGCTGCTATTAAAGACTACCTAGTGGCGATAGGGGTGGTGAAGCGCCAATACTTCACCACCCTTATTGCCTCCGCAGATAATCGCCCAGCGGCCCTGTTCCGGGTGACCAGGTCCCTCCTCGGTAGAGGGGGGCCAGGCCCTGGGTGGCAGGGATCGGCTGAGGACTTTGCTGATTATCTGGCGGAGAAAATCTCTCAGATCCGCTCGAAGCTGAATCCCGGCATGGAACGTATGGAGCTGGGGTTGACCATGGCGCAGTCTAGCCATGTTATCTGGGATCGGTTCGATCCTGTTGGCCCTGAGGAAGTGGACAGGCTTCTTGTATCTGTTCGCGCCACGACCTGTGCACTGGACCCTTGCCCTGCCTGGTTAACTAAAGCATCCAAGACCGTGGCAGCTGGCTGGATCGAGGCGATTATCAACGCTTCGTTAAAAGAGGGGCATTTTCCAGCACCCTTCAAACATGCTCTAGTGCGCCCCCTCATGAAGAAGCCGTCTCTCGATCCCACGGTAATTTCCAACTACCGTCCAGTGTCCAACCTACCTTTTTTAGGTAAGGTTTTGGAAAAGGCTGTGGCGCTGCAGTTACAGGAGGTCCTGGATGAAGCGGATTATCTGGACCCGTTTCAGTCAGGATTCAGGCCCGGATATGGTACCGAAACCGCACTAGTGGCCTTGGTGGATGATCTCTGGAGAGAGCGGGACGGAGGGGAGCCGTCAGTCCTTGCTCTTCTCGATCTCTCAGCGGCTTTTGACACGATCGACCATGGTATCCTTCTGGGAAGGCTCCAGGGTCTGGGGATCCAGAGCACTGTGTTGTCCTGGTTCTCCTCATTCCTGAGAGGCAGGACCCAGTCGGTGTGCCTGGAGAAGGAGAGGTCCAGCCCTAGGCCCCTGCAATACGGGGTGCCTCAGGGCTCGGTACTTTCTCCTCTCTTATTCAACATCTATATGAAGCCGCTGGGCGAGATCATCCGTTCCCATGGGGTTAAGTATCATCAATATGCAGATGATACCCAGTTATACATCTCTGCCCGTGGGGACCCAAGTGGTGCGGTGGAAGTCCTTTCCAGGTGCCTGAAGGCTGTTAAGGTCTGGATGGGGGACAACGGGCTACAGCTGAATCCTGGCAAGACTGAGTGGCTGTGGGTACGGGGGCCTGCGTTAACACAGGAGTTGCCATCTTTGGTGCTGGATGGGGCAGCCTTGCCCCAGACAGACCCGGTGCGTAACCTGGGGGTCCTCCTGGACTCACGGCTACTGTTCGAAGATCAGGTGGCAGCCGTGGCCAGGAGGGCTTTTGCACAACTTCGTGTAATACGCCAGTTACGCCCCCTCCTGGACCGGGACTCCTTGCTCATGGTCACACATGCCTTGGTCACCTCCAGGCTTGATTACTGTAATGCGCTCTACATGGGGCTGCCCCTGATGACCATCCGGAGACTCCAGCTGGTGCAAAATGCGGCGGCCCGGGTAGTGGCGCTACTCCGGGAGCTGCACTGGTTGCCAGTATGTCTCCGGGTGCAATTCAAGGTGCTGGTTATTACCTTTAAAGCCCTATATGGTGGGGGGGCGGAGTTAAGATGGCGTAGAAGTAACACCGATCCTTGCCTCGCTCTGAAGATTCAATGGGAGAACAATGTGAAATAGACTGAAAAATTGATTATATATTACCTGGAGTCCTCCGGATTACTGTTGGGAGGCTGAGGTACTGCTGTGGTGGCTCTTGAGAAGGCTGGAAGCGAACGGGGCATAGAATTTGAAGATCGGAGCTCCGAGCAGAGGGGGGGGGGGAAGACCTGCTCTTCGTCTCAGCCCGTGGAGCTCATTTTAAAAGCTTTTTCTTTGCCGGAGTTTGCCCCTTCTCAGCAAGAGCCAGAGAGATAAGTGGTTTGGAGGCTTCGGCAGTAAGAGACACGGAGAACGGAGGAGGCTGGAGGCAACAGCTGACGATCTGTGAGTGGAGGCTGGAGGTGCGTGTGCGTGTGCTCAGAGCGGTGGGGTGAGTGTTACGAGCCTCACTGCCCATTGAGCCGTGCTGAAGAGGAGCTTGCCTCTGGTGAAATTCGAGCAGGAGGCATCCGCAGGGGGTCTCGGAGCTGGGACGGAGCCGGGAGGTGGAGGAGGTGGTGGAAATGTGCAACTGAGGAATGTTGCTTTTGGGAGTTGCTTGGCTTAATTTGGAGATTTGACTACAGAATGACAAAAGCACAGCTGAAGGGTAGGCTGGAGGCTTGAAGAATCTTTATTGAAAGCTGTGAGCTGAGTTAAAGACCTTTTTTTCTGCTCCCTCCCCCAACTGCCTGGGCGGTAATGGCGGTTCAAGGAAAACTTTTAAGATCACAGGGGGGCGGGGACGAAGCTGCCTCTTTGTCCTAGGAATTGCGCAGCTAAAAAACACTGAGTAAAGATCCCTTTTGAATGAGATCAGCAGATTCATCTCTCCGTCTTGTGTTTGCCTCTGTGTTGGTTGCTGTTGGAGATCTATAAATAATAGCTACATAAAAAGTAAAACTATAATCTCTCGGAGGAGTACAGCCTTGAAGTCAGCATAACAGATATTGTTAGTGACATTTGTCTTTTAAGTACTTTCACTAAAAACAGCCTCAGAAAGAATTAAGACTTAGGCTTGGAAAACAGAGTATCTCCCCACTTCTCATTCCTTCCCATTACTACATACTGTGCTTGATATACTGGGGTGCCTGTTGGGAAGGGAGAGAGAGGAGGGGATGGATGAAGCTGCGGTGAAGCCAAAAGGGCGGAAAGGCAAAAAAGGAAGAGAACAAGAAGAGGAGGAGAGACACACACCATCACCTAATATTGAGGCTCAAGAGACAGTAATGAGCACCACAGCCGGGGAGCAGGCGGGCTCCCTCGACCTGGCCCTCGACCTGGCCCAAAGAATGGACAACATGACGAAAATTCTCCAACAACTGGCCAAGAATATGACTGATACCCAGGCAACACTGCAAAAATTAGATGAAAACCAAACCAAATTGAATAGAGCAGTGGAAGCCAACAGTGAAGAAATGAAGAAGGATAGGGAATTAGCCAGGCTACAGTATGAAAGCCTGGCAAAATCCCTTACAGATGTGAAGAAGGATGTTGCAGAGAATACGCAGAAGATTGATGTGATTACAAAGACAATGGACAAGGAAGTTAAGCAAACCATCATAACTGTAAATGAACTTTATATACAAGAACACATTTTGGAAGATCGCATAACAGTACAGGACCAAAGATTGATGATGATGGAGGAGGGGTGGAGGAAATTTAACATAGTGATTCGTCATGTGATTGAAAAAACGCCAGAACGGCTTAAAGAGAGAATATTGGAATGGTTGAACTCACTTAAGATGGGTAAGGAATTTGGAGTAGATGACATCGGTGCCGTATATAGGGTGGGTGGGAGGAGAGATAGGAGGTCCCCCAGGAATGTTTTAGTTAAATTTGCAAACTGGGCAGATAAATTGAAGGTGATGTCCTTCATTAGACAAGCTAGGTCTGGCGTTTTAAAAATAGATGGAGTAGATGTGGAAGTGTACAATGATATTGCGCCACAAGAGAGGAAATGGAAGTACACCATGAAGCCTGTCACGAAGATATTGATTGCAAAAGGGGTCAAGTATGTATGGCGATTTCCACAACAGTTGAGATTTTTTTATGACAAAAAATGGCATGTGTTGGATGTGAATACGGATGCACTGCTTTACTTAACAAAAATTGGTCTGATTAAAGAAGCTGACTCAGATTGGGTAGTAATGAGAACAGAATTGGCCAGGGTGGGTGTGATGGGACCACTAGTGGGTCGGGAGGAGGAGGGAGCGGTGGGAGGAGTGGAGGTTCCAGGTACAAGTGGGGAACAGGTGGGGTGAAAATACTTAAATACTTAACTAACTTCAGAGGGAGGAGGTTGATAGAAGATAGATATGCCTTTTTTCTCCGGTCTCCCCCTCCCCTCTTTGAAGATCAAAGGCGGCATTATGGAAAAGAATGTGGGGAGGGTAGAAGAAGCGAATAGGATAGGTAAGTTTTTTGTTTGTGGTTGTTGTTATTTCTATGTTCTCAATAATTTGAAAGGTATTTTTGTTTTAATGTTCTTTATTTTGTTTAAATTTCTTGGATGTGGGGAAGTTAGAGGTTGGTCAAGAAACACGTCCGGGGAAGGAAAAGAACGATGGGAAATTGATATATACACAAATGGTTAAGTCATTAAGAGTTGTAACATGGAATGTGAAGGGGACAGGGAACGCCCTGAAAAGAAGGAGGTTGCAAGTATCGCTCAACAAAGATAGAGCTGACGTAATTTTCTTGCAAGAGACCCATCAAAAATCTGCAGTAGTCAATAATTTGGCGGTGAGAGGAATCAGCATATATGAAAAGGCATTTGGGACATCTAAAGCCAGGGGAGTCGCAACTCTGATCTCGGAAAAATTGGGGTTTACGGTGAATAAGACAATAGCTGACCCAGAAGGGAGATATTTAATAATTAAGGGGAAAATTGAAGAGGAGGAGATAACGCTGGCTAATATTTACGCACCAAATGATAAACAGAAAATTTTTTTAGATAAAGTGGGGAAGATATTAAGAGAGGAGGGTTCTAAGAGCATGGTGGTAGGTGGAGATTTTAATATGATGTGTTCAGATATTGATTGCACAAGTGTAAAAAAGAGAGGTAATAAGTACATATTAGAAGAATGGAGGAAATCAATGGGGCTAAAAGATGTGTGGAGAGAGTTGAAAGCTCGGGAAAGAGAATATACATATTACTCACATGTGCATGATATGTACTCAAGAATAGATTATTTTTTTGTAACGGAAGAGTTGCTAAAAAAACTTGAGGATACGGAGATTGGAACATTTAGAGAATCTGACCATGCAAAAATGATAGTAAATATAAATTTGAATGAGGATGAAAAAAGCGGATATATTTGGAGATATGATGGGCAGCTGTATGGGACGGAGGTAATAAGGAAACAAATAATGGAGAAATGGGAGGAAAGTTGGAAATTTAATGAAAATAATGAGATTAATAGGGGAGGAGTTTGGGACACAATGAAGGCAATTTTTAGAGGGGAATCGATAAAGCTAAAAAGTAATAGGAATAGGCAAGTTAGAATTAGGAATCAGGAATTGGAAAAACAGTTAAAACATCTCCATATCGAATATGCTAAAAAGAAGGATCACAGGATATTTCAAGAGATTGAAAAAATTAAAAAAGAATTGGATGGGAAAGATATTGAAAAAGTAAAGAAAGATTTGATTTTTCTTAAAAGGGAATATTATGAGCACGGTAATAAAAGTTCTAAGCTATTAGCAAAAGCAGCTAGGGACAAAAAGAACAAAGGGCAAGTAGGTGTATTAGTAGATGAAAATGGGAAAAGATGTAATAAGAAAAGAGAGAAGGCAGAAGTGATTGAAACTTTCTATAAAAAGTTGTACTCAAAAAAGGAGGTAAATTTAAGTAAATTGCGAGAATATTTCAATCAACAACAAATTAAGAAATTAACAGAGGAGCATAGGAATAAGATGGAGGAAGCAATTTCGGTTGGGGAAATAGAAGAGGTAATAAAAAAACTAAAAAAAGAAAAAACACCTGGGGAAGATGGATTATCAGCGGAGTTTTATAAAGACTTTATGCCGTGGGTTGTCCCGAGACTGTATGAATTATACAATGGAATTTTAGAGGGAGATGCGACTCCAGATTCCTGGAACAGATCGATAATTGCTCTGATTCCCAAGCCGGGTAAAAATTTAGAAAAAATTGAATCTTACAGACCAATATCTCTGATCAACCAGGATGCTAAAATTTTTACTACGATCATAGCAAATAGATTGAATGGTTTCATGGCCGAATATATCAACGAGGATCAAGCGGGATTTGTTAAAAATAGACACATGGCAGATCTTATAAGAAGGGCTGTGGACATTTTAGATATAATGGAAAAAAGAAAGGAAAAAGTGGGGTTTTTGGCTTTGGATATATTTAAGGCATTTGACTCATTACAATGGTCAACGATCCACGAGATGACGAAACTATACGGATTTGGGGAAAAATTTCAAAGTGTTATTGGGAAGCTATATAAAAAAGGTACTGCAAGAGTCAAATTTAATGATAATTATACAAATGATATTAGGCTAGAGGCAGGCACGAGACAGGGTTGTCCTTTGTCGCCATCGTTGTTTATATTGGCCATGGAACTGTTAGCAAACGCAATTAGACAAGATGAGGGAATAGTAGGGATAGGAGGAACCAAAGTAAGCCTTTACGCAGATGATACATTGTTGACGGTGAAGCATCCAGTGGAGGGTTTGGTTAAGATTAACAGACATCTAATAGATTTTGAGGAGGTTACTGGTTTGAAAGTTAACTGGGATAAAACAGAAATGATTTTAATAAATGGCAAGAAAGAAGATGAAAATCTAATAAAGAGGATTACAATATACAAATTAAACAAAAGATGAGATATTTGGGGGTAATGTTATCAAGCAAAATTGGGGAAATTAAAAGTATGAACTATGACAGACAAAAAAAGGAAATAAAGGAGAAAATAGTAAAATATAATAAATTAAACCTGTCATGGTTCGGAAGAATAGCCATATGTAAGATGATGTTAATGCCTAAACTGAACTTCCTATTTGATGTTTTACCAATAAACCACACTGATAAAGAGTTGAATGAATATCAAAACATGATCAATCAGTTCTGCAATGGGAATAAGGGGGCCAGAATAACTAAATCATTATGGTATGCACCGCAAAAAGAGGGAGGATTGGGGATCCCAAACGTTATAAAATATTATAGGGCATTTCAAATAAGAAATGTTATAAAAATGCTAGATAGGGAAGAAGCAGTTTGGGAAAAATTTGAAAGGAAAGATTTAGCGCAGGTGGGTAAGGCTCAATTTTTATATGAGGGAAAAGAAAAAAGAAAAAAGATGGCCCAGGGCATGATGTTGAAATCAACAATTGAAGCATGGAATAGAACGAGGAAAGAGCTTACTTTGGGAACCTCACCAATTTTAGAGCTAGAGGATTTTCAAGACTTCCCGATAAAAATAGACACAAAGATCAGAGATATATTGGTGGAAAATAGAGTATTATTACTAAAAGACTGGGTCGATGCTTGCAAGGACCAAGAGAAAAGACATGAGCTATACTTGCAGCTTCAATTGGATTGGTTCAAGATCCTCCAGATAAATAATTGGAATAGGAAATTTTTATGCGAGAATGGTTTAAATAGAAAATGTACAGAATTTGAAATACTTGTGACTAAAATTAGAAATGGAGAATTGGGAATTAAAGGGATAGTTAGTAAAATTTACAAAATACTGAATAAAACCCAATATATACAAGAGGTGTTGAGAGAAAGCTGGGAACAACAATTAGAGACAAGGATAACAGTAACAAAGTGGCAGAAGATGTGGAAAAGAAAGATGAGAACTATGTCTGTGAGACTTAAAGAGCACAATTATAAGCTGGTATGGAGATGGTACAGGACCCCAGTCAATCTGCATAAAATGTATAGTAATATGAGTGAAACATGTTGGAGATGTAGAAAAACAAAAGGAACATATGAACATATGTGGTGTAGTTGTGAGGTATTAAAAACTTTTTGGGAAGGAATAAAAAAGGAAATAGAGAACATATTTGATACACAGATTGGGCTGGGGCCAGAAACAATTTTGTTAACAGACATAGAAGACCAGGATATAAGTAAAGATAATAAAGAGTTATTAGCCACAATGTTGACTGTTGCAAGATTGATTATTGCCAAGAGGTGGAAAAGTAATGAACAAGTAAGTTTGCAGGAGTGGTATATACAGATGTGGGAGTTAGCTTTGAATGAAAAACTTACTTGGGAAATTAAATGTAGGAAAGGAAAAGTCAACAATAATAAATTCTGGAGGATCTGGGAACCTTTTATTAATTATACTTTAAAAGAAAAAAAGGGTATACCCCCTGCAACAGATAATAATGACTTCTGGAAAGTGTGAAAGATATAAAACCCCCCCGGACTATGTATATAGCACGTGGGTGTTCTGCTTTTTTCTTTTCTTTTTTTCTTCTTCTTTTTTCTTTTTTCTGTTTTTTTTTTTTTTTAATGTTGAAATAGAAAAGAATGAGAAAAAGATCATGTATGAAGAAAAGAAGAATATGTAACGGTGATGTGTGTAAAATATTTTACATGACCTTTATAAGTCTATATATTTTTATAATGTTTATATTTGTATTGTTGTCTTTTTCTTACTCTTGTACTTTTGTTTTTTATATACCTAATAAAAAATTTATAAAATTATAAATAAATAAATAAATAAATAAAGCCCTATATGGTAGTGGGCCAGGATACCTAAGAGACCGCGTCACCCCAAGAACATCTGTCCGGCCCACCAGGGCGGATCGGAGAGGCTCCCTCGTTGTTCCATCAGCTAGAGAGGCACGCCTCTCTAGCACTAGGAGGAGGGCCTTCTCCGTGTCCGCCCCAACCCTCTGGAACCTCCTGCCCATCGAACTGCGCCTGCAGACAGAGCTCTTGCCCTTCCGGAAGGGCTTGAAAACCTGGCTGGCAGGACATATTTGGGGACCAGGGAACACGGGTTCCCATACTAAGTGGCTTACTTAGGGAGTGCCACTTTGGATCTGGACCAGGGGGATACTGGCGTGTAGTTTGCACTGTTTTTACTTCAAATAATTTTAGATAATCTTTTAAACTTCATGATTTTATATGTTTTTATCTTTTACCTCTGTTTTATGACGATGTAAGCCGCCCAGAGTCGGGTTCTCCCGAGTGGGGCGGGGTAATAAATTCAATAAATAAAAAAAATAAAAAATAAAATGTGATGGGGCTTAAAAAAAAATTGGCTGCTGTTAGTTTATTTTCTGGGGGACTTCAATTTGCCTTCATTGGGGGCTGGTTCTGAGGCAGCACGGGAAGTTCATGGCTTCCATGGCAGCTGTGGGCCTGACTCAGGTAATTCAGGACCCAACTAGGAGCAGTAGCCACACCCCAGATTTAATTTACTTGTCGGAGCAGTGGCAGAGTGATCTGAATTTACAGAAATTAGTCATTACAACTGTGCCATGGTCAGATCACTATCTGGTGACTGGACTTTCTGGGAGTGGGGCTTCACCACAGGGAGGTAGGCCAGTTTGATGGGCCTGTCCCGGCGAATGATGGATCCTGATGGATTCCAAAGGGAACTGGGGGATATTCCTCTTGATCAAAAACACAATTCGCCAGAGGCACTTGTTGGCCTCTGGAATGAGAGGACAGCGGCGACTTTGGACATAATCATGCCAATATGGCCTCCATATGCTGCCCTTGGTGACCATTCCGAGGCTGCAACTGGTCCAGAATGCAGCTGCCCAGATCATGATGGGGTATGGGGATTATGTCCGTGCCTCACCCTTGCTCCGGAAGTTGCACTGGTTGCCAGTTTGCCTCCAAGTGCAATTCAAGGTTCTGGTTATTACCTTTAAAGCCCTACATGGTAGTGTACCAGGATAGTTAAGAGACTGCATCACCCCAAGAGTATCTGTCTGTCCCTCCAGAGCGGACCAGAGAGGTTCTTTGGTGGTGCCATCAGCTATTTATTATTTTATTATTTATTTATAATTTATAATTATTAATAATTCTAGCACTAGAAGAAGAGCCTTCTCTGTGTCCGCTCTGGCCCTATGGAACCTACTGCCAACAGAATTGCATCTCCAGATGGAGTTGCTGCCCTTTAGGAAGGGTGTAAAGACCTGGCTGGCTGGGCAGATATGGGGTCTGGGCCAGATGGTCACTCAGGCCAGTTGGCTCATTAGACTCCCTATTATTCCCCCTTTTTTTCCTGGGTTCTTAGCTGTGTTTTTAGCTGTATTTTAATGTTTGCTTTTTAATTTTTATTGTTTTTAAATTTTAACTTTTTATTATTGTTTGTGATGGGTGGGTTTATATTGTGGGATTGTATAATTGGTATGTTTTATTTGTTGTCAGCCACCCTGAGTCATTCATGTGGAGGGCGGCATAAAAGTATGATAATAAACAAATAAATAAACAAATACATCTTTTAAAAACCTGTACTAATAAGAGACTTCTTCTTCTTCTGTGTCTAGACTAGTCATTCATTCTGCAGTTCCTTTTGCCTGACCTAGTGTGAGAAAGATTAGCTGGCAACACAAGGTTGCAGTTACCAGGATACATCCGATTATGGTTCAAAAATACCACAATCTTTCAGGGTGCAATAAGAGGCTGAAATTTGTGAAAACTGTTTAGTTATGCAAGTGGTATTGCTCCAGACTCCTTACATTATGGGCCTGCTTTTTATGGATTCTTCAGTATAGCTAAAATGTCTCACCCTGGGGCATGAGAGATAAAGATACAGTCAAACCTCGCATAAAGAGCGTTTCACTTAAAGAGTAACTTGCTTAAAGAGCAGAATTTTCTCTGAATGTTCGCTTCGCTTAACAAATAAAACCAACCAAAATCTCGCTTAACAAATAAATCAGGGTTCACAATCCCCCAACAGTTGGTCACTTACAATGGTGTTTCACTTAAAGAGCAAACTCGCTTAAAGAGCAATCCTGTGGAATGCATTATGCTCTTTAAGCTCTTTACACAAGCCAGAATGTGCATGATTCCTCACCCCAACCCCCATGAACCTGTTCCACAACTTGTGGGGGTGCTGTGGAAAGAACAAGATGGAAATATTTTTCCCCTTCTGGCATGCAGTTACCCAGGCCATAGGAAAAGGACTCCCTTGCTCAAAAGCCAGTCATGTCCAACTCTAGGGTGCAGTGCTCATCTCTGTTTACAGCCAAAGGGCCAGTGCTGTCTGTATTTGCAGATGTTTCCATGGTCTTGTGGCAGGCATGATTAGACACCAGAGAGTACATAAACCTGATACCTTTCCTCCCAAAGCAGTACCTATTTATCTACTTGCAATTTCTTTCTTTTGAACTGTTAGGTTGGCAGGAGCTGTGAGAGATGACAGGGACTCACTCCATCATGCAGCATTTGGGTCTCGACCTGCTGAGTTTCCAGTCATCAAGCTCAGCATCTTAACCACTAAAGCCACATTGCCCTCACCCAGGCCATAGGCTTCCATAAATTAAAAGCTGAGGATTTTTGTTGCTGTTTTGTTCTGAAAAAAGTTTTTAATAAACTACCTGAAGTTTAAGAAAGAGGGAGAAAACCAAAACTGTCTAGCAGAGGTGTTTCAGAGCCAAGCTACTGCAAAAGTGAGAGTTAATGAATATTTTCCACACAGTATTTTGAAATATGGTTTGTTATTTCTTTCAGTGTCCCCAAGAAAGGTGTAAACCCAAACATAGAGGGTGTTTTATATCTCTGATAAAAGTTTCCTATATACCTTAGCACCATATTGAGTGCTCCACAGTGTATCTGCGTCTGTGTTATCTCACAGTGATATGAAGTAAAAAAATAGTTGGAAAAGAGAGATGAAACACATTTCAGAAAGAAGTGGGTGGCTCTGATATTTCTCATTGGTTTATTCTGCATAGGCCAAGTTGGGCTTCTGCTGTCTTGTTGCTCATAGTGTCTCTATGTATAAAGTGAATCCATCACTGGTAACTACAACAAGAGGGAAAACCATACCCCAATTCCTTGTCAGCTTGTGACACCCTACTGGAAAGAGAAGTGTTTGCAGAAGGAAAAAACATGATCAAGCAGCAATGCTGTGCAGCAAACATTAAATATACCAAACCTATTTCCTCTGTTTGTGTGTGTGGGTGTGTGGATCATGTCATAATCACTGCAATTCAGTCCCTAGGTTAACCCGTTTCAGGGTGCCCTGCCCTTCACAAAGAAAGGGGAACTCTCCCCGGGGCTCCTGCCGGATTCTCTGGGATTGGTCACATTACCTCATAGTGCCCCTCTCCGCCACTCTGGATTTGGAGCTCTGAACCGAATACCTTTCAATCAGCCCAGAGGACTCGGCAGAAATCACATCACATCAACACCCATGATGCTTTGTTTTAATTAAACAGCAGGATTCCCCTGGTCTACACCAGTTCTAAATCAGCTGCTAAGCCCCAGCCAAGGCAGAACGCTGGCCCGACCTGTCCCCAGCAGCACATATACTGTACTAAAATTGAGATGATACACAGGAGATTAGCATGGCCCTAGGCTTTGACCTTGTTAGACCTGGCTGCGCTATAGCACACAGTGTAAGTAACACAAGGGTAGGCTCATTGAATCAATGGTGAGCCTCTGTAAGCCCCATTGATTCAAAAGATGCTACTCTAGTTGTGGTTTACTATGCTGAAGTAAAATGCAAGTAGAATAGAGCCATTTGAATCAATGTACAGAGGAGTTGATTTGTCAAATCTTTACTGATTATATGGTCTATTCTAGTGCAATTTACTATGCTAATAAAAGTGATTGCATCGGATAACATTAAGATCCTATGGGATGCTTCAGATAACAACCGCTAAAGCCTGTGTGGTTACAATGTATCTCTATGGATCCCATAGGATTTTAACATGCATCACATAACACTAAAAATCATATAACACCAAGACTTGTGGAACCAGGTTTTAGTGTTATATGAGGTTTTACTGTACTGGCTTAGGCTTCTGGGAACTGAAGTCCAAACACCAGCATTTGGGAAACACTGCACTATGGTAATGGAATAGACCAGTGTTCCCAAACGCTGGTTTTTGGACTTCAATTCCCAGAAGCCTAAGTCATTTCCCCAAAGCACTGATCAGCCAATGTACTGACTGAGGCTTCTGGGAATTGAAGTCCACTAGTGGGCTGTGTACCCCTTGTTGGGAACCACTGGAATAGACCACACACCCAGTTGGGCAGGCTGACTCCCTAAAGGGGCCAACAGCTACCGGCAGATGAGCCCCTTTAGGTGGGTTGATGCCCGCCTCAGTGGAGGAAATGTTACTGGAAACCATCATATTGGGCCCAATGACAAAATGAGCAGAGGAGGAGCTCTGATTCCCAACAGTAATGGTCATGCCAGATGGGCTGGCTGTGAAGGTGTACCTTGTCAATACCCTCAAGGCTGCAGCAGTCCATGTATTAAATCCTGCATGTTTCATTTCATACGTGCCACAGGAGATGGCTCCATGATCATAGTGTGTGGGTCACTTCATCGCAAGCTGGGATCCACCTTAAACAAATTCACACCAATGACATTTTTCCTGCTTCAGGAAAAATGCATTCTTGGATATGAGTTGCAGCTGATGATGATGTAGAAAGAGCCTTAACAAAGTTTACAAGGTTGTGCCTTTCAACATTAGGGATCTTTTCATCTTTTTTAAAAAATCAAAGGGACAAACAAAGCTTCTCCCACATTTTCCTTTAACAAAACACAAAACAGATTTTATTTCATATTACAGGACAACCATGCTTCCCTTAGTCCAGGAGGAAGAAGGGGATGTTTGCTTTGAGTATGGTAATAAGGATGGCCCAAGGAGTTGTCATATCTTCCTACTTGGCAGTGATGCATTTTTGCCAAGGGCAGGAGGTGGTGGCTCATGTCATGGAGTCCAAAGGGCTTGCCATGGAGCCAGTAGCACACTTAATCTTCCTGAGAACAATCTTTGGAGCAGAGAAAGAGGATGCTCCCATATTGCTTGAAGCATCACAATGGTAGGAGGAAATTTGACCCATGATATTCATCTTCTGCTGACCTTTTATTCTCTCCTTATAGATAGTTTCTGGCAAAAAAAAAGAACTATCTCGCCTTTGGAAATGATTGCAAGACAAGAAGGAATGGAAAAATTGTGGGGGTGGAGATACAAAATATAAAAAGCACTTTTGTCTCTCATAGTTTACATGCACACAAACACAGGGTAAACAATCATTTGCAGGCTTTGATTCTCTAGTGTTTATCAAGGTTTTTTTTAAATCACATACTAGTACACAGCAGGAAAAATGGAAAGTATCCAGCCATGTGACCAAAGACAGCAATTGCTCCATCTTGTGTCAAGAATCCATCCTCATTGATCAGTTGATTTGATTTGGAAACTGCCTTTTCTTGTAAATCAACAACATCCCTTCTGAATCATGTCACACATTGCACTTTTACTCACTGGTTTTCTCCCTCCAGCAATATCTTCATTTTAACATGAGTATTGTCTTTTCACCTGGTAGCTAAATTCTATTGAAATTCTAATGGGAGACCATATTAAGATTATAATGCTGAAGCCCTGAGTAGAACATATTGCTATATGAGAGAGTTGTTATTAAATACATTGATATTAAATAGATTTTTATACACTGCCACCCCCATATGAGGTAGGGGAGGCCACGAAGGTCTTCCATAGATACAATAATCTAAAACTTTATCATCAGTGAAGTGAGGAAGAATAAGTAACACACCAAAATTATGGTATTGCACAAGGAAATTTAATTAAGAATATACACATTTGAATTTCAGTGGGATCTTCTATTTAATTTTACTCTATTAAGCCTTCTATCAAACCCTTTTTATGTATATCAGTTGATATACAATTAATCTGTTCTCTTGTGAGGAAAAAAATAGCACCTGAGGTGGATGAAAAGTGTCAGATTTTAATAATTATAAGCAGCTGTTCACTTGGAATCACCTCTGGCCTACACGGGGGATGCTGTGAGTTACCACTCCTCACAACAGCCCACCTCATTAGACTTGACCTTCCCAGCTGGGGATTTCATTTGTGTTTTTAATGGATTTGTATACTGCAGTCATAACACCTCATGAAGACTGGCTGTTTGTTGCAATAACATAAAAGAGCAATGGATATGTCTTATTTTATACACACAGAGAGAGTCAAATATTCCTTTTTAAAAAAAAGATATGTAGCTAGTGTAGATTGGCAGGGTACAAGTGGTAGTGTTGTGGGTAACTCTTTGGACCTGCTTGCTTGTGTAGTAAAATAGATTGTGTCAATGTCTTTTCTGACACAACAAGGATATCATTAGCTTTCAGAAAAGAAGGTGCTTGGGGGCATTTCTGCCAGTAATAAAATAAGGTAAATAGGTTTGTGTTGACTTTTAAGTGTGTTTTCAAATGCAGGTCATGTTACCTGATGGTGCTTTTTATGGTTAAAGGGGGGGGGAGGCATGGCTATGCAAGGAAAAAACATTTTTCCTACTGTACCAACTATTAAAAAGGCCTAATTTGTAAGAAAACACAGTAGGACTTAGTGCTGGAACCCATTTTCTAATACAATTATCAAGAAATATTGTACATGGCGGTGATGGCAAACCTTGGCACTCCAAGTGTTCTTGGTCTTTAATTACCAGAAGCCCAAGACAGCATTCCTGCTGATCAGGGCTTCTGGAAATTGAAATTCAAGAATACCTGGAGTGCCAAGGCTCGCCATCACTGGTATATGCCTTGTTCAGAACGACTTGCCCTCATAGCCAACCTAAGAGAGTGACTTCTAAAGCCGTGAGACATTTTTGAATACTGCCTCCTAGTTTAGATGTTAAGTAGCTGGGTTTTCAAATATGAATGCAAGCATATAGACAACGGTACATTTTATTGTGCAGGGAGGACAGAGCACATACAAAGCTATACAGAAAATTAAGAGACTTAAAAAAAGCTTCTGAACAATATATCTGGTTTCCTTCCCCACTCCATTTATGTTTGTAATAAACTCACTCTCATACAATTAGCCTCAATTGTTTTTATATCTTCTGAGGCAATAATATAGGCAGTCTAGGGAATATAGTAGTAATCCACATACCTGTGTTCATTTACCCAAATCACTATGGTTACAGCCAGGGCAAATTGTTTACTGTGAGAATCTTTGGAGCCCCTTTCCAGATACTAATGACCTTTCTGTTCATCCAATAACATCAACAAACCAAGGATGCTGCCCACACCATTAAAGCCAATTGCCTCTCAAGTTACTGAGGGACTTGTGCTTTTCCTCATTTATTTTCTCTCATCTGATGTAACTCACATGCCACTTTCTTGTCTTTAAAGAAGGGGAAAAACTGTGGATTATTGATTTGCTTCTGAACAGAAGACCAACCTAAAAGCCCCAATGAATTGTCACTCATTATTGAAATTACTGAACACTAATTAAACTGGCAGCTCAAATCCCAACAGGCCACACTCATCTGAAGCTGAAATTCAGACACTTGGACAGTGGAAGAGAGAGAGTGTGTGTGTTAGCAAGCACCAGGATTGTAATAAGCTTTGCATTAATTTTTGTTTCTTAAAGGCACATCCAAGGTTTGTGCATACAGCACATTCAAAAGATGCTACCTTTAAAAAAAAAAGGTTAGAGTTACAAAGTAGCCCTTCCTCACTTCTTTTCAGAAGGTACCATTGCAAATAAGTTGCTTAGAATCTTATAAGAAAATGGGGACCTGTTCTTCTTATTGTAATAAACAAAGAGAGAAGGCAGTTTTACACAAGCCCAGGTTAATGATCAACATGAGCTAAAATATGATGGTAAGGGGAGGTGAGGTGAAGGAGAGTTTAAAATTTAAATTGACGACATAGAAGGAAACTGAGTCAGAATACATAAATAATCACTTCACTTGGATAGAACTTCTTAAGCAATAATAAATGCTAAAGATCATTTAGAATTCATAGAGCCCAATTTAGGGGGGGAGGAAAAAAATCTTTGGCCCATTTCCACAGGATGCTCAAACTAGCTATAAATTATGCATGCCCACAGCTAATCAATGGCCTTCTCCCTCCTCAACCCTTCCGCACACTTTCTGAGCAGTAACTCTTCATTTGTTCAACTACAAAGGGGGTAGAGCAAAAGGAAAATGGGCTAGTCTATGCATTTAATTTAAAATACTGTAGATGCATAGGATTGTGTCTGAAGATGGGCTGCAGGGGCGGGGGAGGAGAAGGCTGACAAAACAGATTGGAAGGAATAGGGGAATTTGAAATGACTGGAGATGAATACTGTAATGGAAGGTTAGAAAGGCATGTATTGTTGGAGGGAAACATTCCTTGGTCATTATATATAAAGTTGCTTATTTCTGTGAAAGGCTAGTTTACTGCCATATCAAAACTAATGTTGCCATGGGACAAGTTACTGTGGGACTATAGCATGCAACTTAAAACATACTAATACTGCATTATGGCAATCTGTACCAAGGAAAACTCAGCAAATGTCATCTCTATTAAAATCTATTTTTCTTTTCAAAGACTTTGAGTGGAAAAATTGGATGCTCATTTGTTAGATCTAAACTTATGATCTGTGCTTTTATGGCTATGCTTTTTTATGGTTTTAGTTTTCAGCACCTAAGAGCAAGGTTATTGTTGGGCCATCTGGCTCTACCTGTATCTAAATACAGGCACATAGATGGAGTCTTCAGTCCTCTCTGAGAGATCATAGAGTCATAGAATTACTGAGTTGGAAGGGGAATTTTAGACCATCGAGACCAGCCTCCTGTTCATTTCTCTAATTTGATCCATAATACACACATCCACTGCTCAATTAGGAAAACACAGGTGGCTATAACTTTGGAGATAACACATAGAGTTGCTTTACAGGTATGGCACTCAGCCACCTACAGAGTCTGCTAAGAGATTTCTTCTCTCCCTTGACCTCTTTTCTTTCTTTCTTTTATTTTAAAAAATAGGTGGTGCTGTTCTTTGCCCAATACTGCCAGTTTAGGAACAATATTATTAAATTTTTGTACCAGTTTTCATGGATGGAAGTCTGGAAAACACTATCAAGCATCTGCTGCAGCTACCAATCACCTTCCTTGTACTTTAACATGAAGTAGATGTATTGTGTAGTACAGTGGGACCTCGGTTAACAAATGGTTCGTTAACATAAAAATCACATATCAGAAAGGAAATCCATAGAAAATAGTGGCTCAGTTTGTGGATTTTTTTTTGAATGGATTAATTGGTTTTCAATGCATTCCTATGGGAAATTGCATTCATGCATTCCTATGGGAAATTCGGTTAAAGTCATTTTCACTGCAACAAATGTCCTAGAGAACGCATTAATTACATTAACCAAGGTTCCACTGTATATGAAGTCGTTTTGTCATGTTTCTGAAAGATTGGCAGTAATATAGTGGTACCACCATATTCGGGTACACTGAAGGAGCCTCCTTGAAGATTGTGGTATTTTTGAACCACAATTGAACGTATACTGGTAATGGCAATCTTGTTGTGCTGGCTAATCATTCTCGCACTAGGTCAGGTGAAAGGAACTGCAGATTAAACACTCCAAAGGTGGCTTCATTTTGGCAGTTTCATGTCTGGCCTAGACATGGAAAAGAAGAACCAACAAGAAACCAAATACCAACTTGAACAAGCTAAAACTATAGTTCTAAATTCACCACACAAAAGCTGAAACTATAATTCTAAACCATACCAGAATGTAGGTAGCCATCCTACCAACCAATGCACACAATCTTTTTGTTTTAAAGAAGATGCTAGAATGCAAAAGATAAATTTAGAGAAGATGGGGATTTAAATGAGATTGAGGGTCATTTGACAGATTTGCCAGCAGAGGGCTGCATTCCCAAAGAGTAAAGCTAAAGAGGAAAAGGTGTGGCCATAGAGCTAATTAATATTTTGAATTTTAGGTATGTAAAATTTTGTTTTAATAAAGTAGGTGTGTGGGTTTTGTTGACTGGAAAATGGGTTTAATTTTTAAAATTAGTTGTTAGACACTTTGTGCAGTGATGCTGAATCTTTTAGAGACTGAGTGCCTAAACTGCAACCCAAACCCCACTTATTTATCACAAAGTGCCAACACAGCAACAGGAGAGGAAGGAAGCGCTCCCATTGGGCTGCTGAGCAGAGGGGCAGGGAAAACTCTGTGCTGCGGTAGGAAGGAAGTACTCCCAATGGGCTGTTGGGCAGAGGGGTGGGGTAAACTCTGTGCTGGGGTGACTGTACAGGTACCCACTGAGAGTGCTCTGAGTGCCAACTCTGGCATGCATGCCATAGGTTTGCCACCACTGCTTTACTGGGTAATATTTTTATTTAAAAAATAAAATTTGAGAGATTGGGTTTCCAGGGGCCTGGTAGACCCTCTGAACATGGCAAAATAGAAGAATATGGGGAGCTGGCACCCTAAGGGAAAATGGAGCTGCAAAAATGTCCCATGGGGCCACATGTAATCCATAAATCATGTGTTGTTCACTCTGGGCTAAGGCACGAAACCTCTGTAACTGACTGTATATGGCAGGGGTTCCCAACCTTTACAAACCAGGGGCTGGGTGACACTCTCTCAGTCAGTTTTGAGGGCCAGATGGCCCTTTTACCCTGCCCAACAGCTTCAAAGGGATGGGTATTTTTGTTTCTTGATTGCCAGTGGAGGGGTTGGGGGCACATGAAATGGCACTATGGGCCAGATCCAGCCTATGGACCTTAGGTTGGGAACCCCGCTATATGGTATGCTACCAGAATTGTGCCTCACTTAGCAACTGACATGATTGCCACAATCATGTGGCTGCAAGACAATATAATGCACAAAGTTTCCTCAGAAACCCTGTCCAGTGGCTCAGAAATAGAGGCATTTAGAGAAGGTCCTTGGGATGTTGAAACTGCTACTCTCTCTCTCTGTTCTCATCATCTCAAGACATTTCCGTGTCTTTCTTACAAGATGGTGTCAGTTTCTCTTTCCCCTTCCACACTCTTCAAGGTATCACATTTTAAAGCATTTTAATAACTCCAAAATCTTATTGCCAGTTCACACCTTGAACAGCTGTGGTCTCTTTTTGTTGACTTCTGACAGACCTGGGATGGCAGAAATAGCCCAGATTCAGTTGGCTTTTTAAAAATTTGCTCAAAGCCAGTGCACAGCCATACTAGAGAGTTGTTTTAAAAGGTGGCAGTAATTTTCTAGTTGGCACAAGTCAATTAGGTCTGGAATAAAAAACATATGATCCTCCACATGGTGTTTCATGGGAACTCCCTACATCTTCATCACTGGCTAAGCTAGAATTGCCAGGCAGAGATGGACTCACCATATAATGGCATCTGTGGCACATTTGACATATATTCCATTGTTTATGGAGTGAGGGACAGCTCCACTTTTCATTACCTTCCTCAAGCTGGATGCAAGTGTCTTCACCGTAGAGTCATCTTTTCTGATGGAGGCTTCATCAACCATGTCTTGAAAATCAAGTTTCTAAAATGCATGAGAAGCTTATTGCTATATATACTCAAGTATAAACTGAGTTTTTTAGCCCCAAAAATGAGTACCCTAAAGGGTCAGTGACCACGAAGGTCCCAATGACCACAAGGCTCCCAAGACTTGGGTTAATGATCACAAGGCTCCCAAGACTGTGCCAGATTGAGATACACCAACAATTTAATTAATTTTACCATATTTTCATGAATTTTGATTATTGAAACTCACTAGCAGCTGCTGCATTTCCTACCCTCAGCTTATACTCAGGTCAATCTATTTTCCTGGGTTTTCAGGTCAAAATTAGGTACCTTGGCTTATATTTGGATCAGCTTATACTCGAGTATATATGGTAAATAGAAAAACCTCAGCATACAAAGGGGACTCAGAGTAATATTGAGCAGCAACAGAAAGTAATATTCTCTTCCCTAATTTCCCTCATTACAATAGTTTAAATCCTTAAAGAAGGCTTCAATTTTTAGAAATTATTGTACAAAATAAGATCTGTACCTCCTGAACTTTTCCAGGTTTTAAAGGCTTTTACACGCTATCTGTTCTGTTTTCTAATTTCCTCATAGAAATTAGGGGCATTTTTCTTATAGTAAAGTATGTTTGTGTTCATTTTGATTACCTTGCATACCTTGGAGTTCATCACTCAGCAAGAAATCCACACATTGGCAGACATCTGTGCAATGATATTCTACACATGCAAACAAACCCGAAAAAGCTTAGTCCATATACTTGCAGGCTTTTGCTTTGTTGTTGTTGTTCAGTTGCACAGTCGATTCCGACCCTTTGCGACCCCATGGACCACTGTCCGCCCGGGACCTCTGTCCTCCACCATCCTCCTCAATTCGCTCAGCTTTGTGCCCATTGTGTCTGCAATACCATCTATCCATCTCATTTTTGGCCACTCCCTTCTTCTTTTGCCCTCCATCCTTCCCAGCATCAAGGCTTTCTCAAGCGAATCCTCTCTTCTCATTTGATGTCCAAAGTACTTTAGCTCCATCTTTACTATTTGACCTTCTATGGAGCAGTCAGGGTTGATTTCTTCTAAGATTGACCTATTTGTTCTCCTCGCTGTCCAGAGGACTCTCAAAACTCTCCTCCATTTGGATATTACACCTTGGCCAAGGGGTACAGTGAAGGATATTTTGGTGAGTTTTAGACCTGGCCCAACATCATTGACAAGAGATGGATAACACTGCCTAGTTAAACCACTCAAGCCCCCATGCCCCAACAAGGGTCTCAGCTAGCATGGGTCATTATTTATTTATTTATTTATTTTATCGTATTTCTACCCCACTCCAATCGGGCAAGTCCGACTCTGAGCGGCCTACAAATCAAAATATCATCGTCCTAAAACTTGATGAATTAAAACTTTAAAAATTCATAAAATTCATTAAAGCATTAAAACTCACATCAACAATTGCACCGAAGGGTGGCTGTCACTGGATCAGCCACCCTGTATGAGATCCCACCATCCTATGTCCCCACACTTGCTTAGCCAACCAGGTTTTTAAACCTTTCCGGAAGGGTAGGAGCTCTGGTTATGGTTAACTGTAAAAATATTTAAACATTCATGATTTTTTTGAAAAAATGTGCACAGTCATAGGTTGTGAGTTCAGTTCACTAGTGTGTATCTTAGAAGAACCAACCTGTGTGACCTTGACCAAGCTTTGCAGTCCTTGAATGCCCCTAGAAGAAGAGATTGCTGAACCACTTTTGAATACTCCCTACTTGGAAAGGGGTTGCTAGAAGTCAGAAATGACTTGATAGCACACAATTATTATTACATACACAAATGTTTGTGTCTTTTGTTTCTGACAAACATGTTGCAAGCCTTGTAAATGTGTCACTTTCCAAGCATGCTTTGTGACACAGTGATTCTTATTTATATTTATTTATTTACTTATTGAATTTCTATACTGACCATCTGGGTATTATCCCACTCTGGGTGGTGAACAAACAGAAAACAAATAACAACAATACCCACAGCAAATCAAAACCCACCACAAACAAATACATAATAGACTAAACTAAACTAAACTAAACTAAACTAAACTAAAATAATTGGCATCTGAGGACATCAGGACTTAACCTAACTGGCTAATTCATTGATAAGGGAACAACGCCCTGAAAGGCCTCCTTGAAGAAGAGCATCTTTAATTGTTTTTTTAAAAAAGGTAGCCAGTGATGGGGCCTAGCACAGCTCCACTGGTAGTGTATTCCACAGTGTTGGTGCCGCCACCAAGAAGGGTTTATTTTTTGGTTAAAAACTTTCGAGCCATCCTCAGGGTTGGCACCTGGAGCTGCGCTGACTGTGATGTGTTGACGCAGTTCCAGGTGCCAACCCCAAGGATGAGAGGTGTGAAATAATTTTATGCAGAATCTCAGTTCCAAATAAACTCTTTTCCTTCCAACACAGAGAAATTACAATCTCCCTCAATCTCCCTAAAAACTCCAGCATCCCCATCTTTGGTTAACATTTAATTAATAAGATACCTGATCACAAGAGTATAAAATAAAGAAGCAAGATAATGTCTGACATAAAGCCCCATGAAACAGAGTGGGACTTAATATTAAAATAAACATGCACAAGAGTTGGCTGGTACTCACATAAACTACTATGCGAATCTAGATCTGTGCCTGTGATTCTTAGGCATTCTCTACTACTGCAAAAAGTACTGTTCAAATGTAATAGAAACTGGCTGCCAGATGCCTGCATTGTTAAGCATGCTACATATTTCAGAAAACATATCTGCATAAAGGTTTGCAGAACTGTAGTTTCAGTAATTGATCTCTTAGCCCTGGAGCTTTTGCCACATTTCAGCAAGGCATTAAAGTTTTTTTTTTTTTTTAAAGCAAGGCTTGTATACAGCAAGTGTATAGAATGTGAGGCTGTTCAAGTTTCGTAAGCAATATAATACTGTGGATAGTGTTTTCATAATTTTCGCACATTATAAAGAATAACTTCATAATGGCCACAGACCTATCACCCTTTCTTGTGCAAATACACAGGCACACACACACATGCACAGATGCACACGCATACACGCACGCACGCATGCACACATACACACACACACACAAGTGCTAATCAAGTAATGACTCACAAATAGTGGTGCTTTCTTGACTCTACAAAAATAGAACATTCAATACATTGCAAGCATTTAAAGCATAAATAATTTGAATCAGTGTTGCTTAAACATCTAAACATCTCTTAAAAGACCATGAAAATATGAATTAATAATTAAAAAAATCTAAGGTATGCACAGAATGCTCTTTTGTCATTGAGTAAACACATTCTTTCTTCACATTTGAAATTAAGGCTTGTAGCTCACAGAATGCACTGACATGAAATGCCTAAAGGTAAAGGTAAAGGATTCCCTTGCTCGAAAGCCAGTCGTATCCGACTCTAGGGGTCAGTGCTCATCTGTTTCTAAGCCGAAGAGCCAGCGTTGTCTGCTTCTGCAGACATTTCCGTGGTCATGTGGCAGGCATGACTAGACACCGGAGCACACGGAACGCTGTTACCTTCCCACCGAAGTGGTCCCTATTTATCTACTTGCAATTTCTTGCTTTCAAACTGCTAGGTTGGCAGGAGCTGGGACAGAGACGGAAGCTCATTCCGTCCTGCAGTACTCGGGAATCGAACTGCTGACCTTCCGCCTCCCAGTCAGCATCTTAAAGACTTGAGCCACTGCAGAAATTCTCTCCCCCCCCCCCCTTTTGTTTGTCTCATGAGATTAGGAAATGTTTAAATTGCAAACCTATGCCTATTGCATAAAATCAACATGAGAACTTTCTGTGGTTAACTACATGGAGTAATTTAGAACCCAACTGTTGTTTGCTAATCTATTTAAGTTATGAAAAATAGATGTTCTAACTGTTCATGTGGGTTGTACTATTTAAGGCTTCTCCCCACAACACTTCAGCCAGTCTTGCTGAATCTTTTCAACCAGTGATGGGATGTAACAGGTTCTCACCAGTTCTCCAGAACTGGTAGTAACTTTTCCAAGTGTCCTGGAGAACTGGCTGCAGCTTTTGGGGGGGACCACCTTCGGGGTTTACCTTTTCACTGGTTCCTCCACTGCACATGTGCTTGGCGCATATGCATGGCCTCCTTGCTGCTTCCCACCAAGAGGGGAGGAGGAACAGAAGCTGCTAACCTGAAGCTCCCTATAGCCTGCTCCCCTAGATATCCTAGAGAACTGGTTAGGCAAAGACTTAGTACCTAACTTCTTTAACTGTTGAAAAGTTGAAAAGTGCCAAAATGAAGCCATCTTGTGGTGAGTTCATTCTGTAGCTCCTTCCATCTGACCTAGTGTGAGAAAGATTAGCCAGAATAAGCTTTAAGCTCTGGCTTAAAAGCTCTGGTTGATTTGTGTTGTGGGTGGGTGGGTGTATTTTAATGTATTATTTATTTAATTTATTTACAGGTTTGTGTTGTGGGTGGGTGGGTAGGTGGGTTGAGGTGTGTGTGTGTGTGTGTGTGCTTATTTTTATTTTATTTTTTATTATTTTTAATTTGTTTTCTTCGGCCCCGCCCACAACATCATGATGTCATGACATTGGCTCCGCCCATGATCTTAGCTCCACCCACACTGTGATGATGTCATAGTTGGGTAGTAAAATTTTTGACATCCCAACAGTGTTTTGCTCCTCACCATTTGCTTGCTCTACACAAGTCCTTTGCTCCTCAGTGGAAAAACTTCACTAGAAATAATTTGTGCAGATTACAGTCATTCTAGAGGGAGAGAGATATCACTATATTTTACTGTCAGTTGAAAGAAAGGAATTTGTGGAATTTAAAAAATTCCCCATTGGGGAGTCAGATTGTTTCTGGAAGGAACGGGCTACTCCAGTTTAATGGGGGCAATGAATCTCTTCCAGGATTTGGACCTGAACATTAAACAAATTTTCCAAGAGGCTGAATCAATTTTGAAGAAGAGATGCAGCACAGATCTTCTGCAAAACCTGGAGTGGATTCACTATCTTCAAGAAATCAGAATCACCAGCCATCACCAGTTGTTAAGACAGTCTAAATTCACGAGAAAGAGCAATTTAGTGAATATTGGTTCCAGCTGTACTCCTAATATCCTTAGTGGAACAAGAGCCTTTTTAACATATGCCTTCTCACATTTCTTCACAGATCATTAGTAGAGGCAGTATGACAGGCTGAGGTACTACAGATACCAGGAGAGAGTTATGGCATATAGAAGAGAGGGATAGAGGGATAGGGAGAGAAGTGGAATAATCCAAGAGGGAGGAAATCTTTTTAAAGCAAACCAAAGCAATCACACTTCTATACCGCCCCATAGCACTTAGTGCACATTCTGGGTGGTTCACAAGTTAATTAGCATTTTGCCCCCAACAAGCTGGGTACTCATTTTACTGACTTTGGAAGGATAGAAGGCTGAGCCTACCTTGAGTCCTGGTCAGGATCGAACTAACAACCTTTTGGTTGCAATACAATAGTTTAGCTACTGCCAGAAGCGTAGCATGCCTTAACAGGGCCCCGTATAAAAATTTGTTTGGGGGGCCCTTGTGAAATAAAAAAAATTGGGAAGTTTTTATTAATTTTTGCTGTAGGGGGCCCCCGTGGCCCGGGGGCCCCGTATAATTGATACGGCAGAAAAGGCGGTAGCTACGCCCCTGGCTACTGCACAACCAGGGCTCCTGTTTCTGTCACCATCAAAATAAGTCTGTTCCCAAACCACCATAACATCATATTCCCTCTTCACCTTTATAACTTTTTATTCCATAGTTGAAATTTTTGAAGTGGTAGCTCTGTTAGTCTGTGTTTTAAGCATATCAAAGAGTAAACAAAACAAAAAGACACGCGTCTGATGAAGTGGACTTGATTCACAAAAGCTAACATTAAAATACAGCATTTAGTCTTCAAAGTGCCACAACATTATTTGTCTTTTTGTTTTGTTTACTCTCTGATATTTTTATTCAATACCACTTAAAATACCTATTCTGCACAGTCTTCAGCTTTGGACATCATATATATAGAAAATCAATAGAAAGAGAATCAAAGAAAAGAAGAAAAAGCAGGATTTAATTGCAGTGTGATGACTATGGGTGCAGTTACAAGTTATGGACATGCTGAAATAATCTCATGACTTGGCACATGCTCACTGACCTGCTTTGTGAACATGCATTTGTGTGAATTGGCTCAAAGTTCTCTGTGAATTTCCCTTCATACAAATGGCTTCAGTGACATTTTAGCAAGGATAGATTTCCGTGGACATCTGCCATACGTGTAATGATCATAGTGGAGTAGTGGAGTTATATGCCATCATTTTATTTCAGCTGTGTGAGAGAGAGAATGGTTACTAAGTCGCAGTGCAATAATTCCAACTTTCTCGTTTGCAAGACATGTTCAAGGGGAAAATAATTTCCATATGTTGGCACTGCAACTTGACTTTTATATGGGTCAAAGGGACATTTGTTCCCCAAGGTCATGTTTGGTTTCCTTTTTAAAAAGCTTCATTCCTTTAAAATCTTTGAGTCATCATTTTAAGCAGTTCTGAGCAAACTGATTAATACTCTAAACTTTTATTTTTATTTATAAGATTAAAACCTTCAGCCTAGAACATTCAGTAGCTTTCTGTCACAGCAGAAATTTCTTTCCAATATGACCTAGCACAATGTTAATCCATCAATAAATATGAGGTATTAAGAAATTTGAAAGATACTGTGGCTTTTAGTGACTGCCATATGACTGCTCTGAGAGCTTGTAGCAAGGTCGAGCACCTTATTGGACTAAAGAAATTAGAAACTAGGGCTACATACATTTAAATTGCCAATAAGATCTGTGATGAATGTCTGTGTGGATACCGACATTGCAAAGTCAGGCAACCTAAGTGGTCCCCAGGGCCAAACCAATTCAAGTGTAGGGGACTGTCCCCATGTCACTATACTGTCAAGCCTCCATGGACTCCGAGAGTGTGAGCAAGATGAGCCCTCAAAATGTTCCATATCCTAACTTTGGTCCTTCAGCCATGAATAGCAAGTCTCAGAAATTGCCAATTAAAATAAAGGTGCTTCAGGGTTCTCCTCAATCATGTACCTTTCCCAAATTCCTGTACATATCCAGCAAGATAAATGTGATTGAATTTAGCTAAACAAGAACCCCTGAGAATAAAGGCCTTTTCTCATCTTGGCAGAGTATAGCAGATGAGACCTCAGCCAAACTGGAAACCAATCAAAAATTGCCTGAAGAGGTCCTCAGCACCTGCAAAGAAAACTAGATGGGAGGGCACAGGCAGAAAATGTAGAAGCCCAGGGAAGAGTATGTTAGACTTAAATAGCCCCAAAGGCTACTGTTAAAAACAGATTGTTTTAATTTATACCAGCTTGCAAATTGGTTAAAAGACAAAAGGTTACACAGCTTAAAATGTGATAAATTACAATAAGACATATCAGAGAATAAACAAAACAAAAATGCTGTAGCACTTTAAAGACTAACTGTTATATTTCAATGTGAGCTTTCATGGATCAAGTCTACTTCATCAGACGTTGATCCATGAAAGCTCACATTGAAATATAACAGTTAGTCTTTAAAGTGCTATGGCGTATTTGCTTTGCTTTGTTTATTCCCTGATATGCCTGAAACATAGACTAACACGGCTACTATTCCAAACAATTACAATAATATTTACTTATTAAATTACATTTCAGAAGAGGCAGGGGAACTAGAGACCAAATTGCCAACATATGTTGGATCATGGAGAAAACAAAGGAATACCAGAAACAAGTCTACTCCTGTTTCATTGACTAGGCCAAGGCCTTTGATTGTATGAACAATAAAATGTGGCAAGTAATTAAAGAGATGGGAATACCAGAACACATTATACAGTGGTACGTTGCTTAAAGAACATAATGCATTCCATGGATTGCTCTTTAAGTGAGTTTGCTCTTTAAATGAAATACCATTGTAAGTGACCAATTGTGAATTCTGGTGTGGGGGATTGTGAACCTCGATTTAGTTGTTAAGTAAGTTTTTGGTTGGTTTTAGTTGTTTAGCGAGGTGACCATTCAGAGAAAATTCTGTCTTTAAGTGAGTTAGTCTCTAAGTGAGGTGCTCTTTATGCAAGGTTTTACTGTATGTCTCATGAGAAATCTGTACATGAGTCAAGAAGCAACAGTTAGAACAGGATACGGAATGATGGAGTGATTTTGACAGGAAAAGGCTGCATTTTGCCACCCTGCTTATTTAACTTGTACGCAGAGCACATAATGCACAATGCAGGGCTGGATGAATCAAAAGTTGGAATTAAAATTGCTGGGAGAAACATCAACAATTTGAGATATGCAGATGATACTACCCTACTGGCAGAAAGTGAAGAAGACCTAAAGAAGCTCTTGCTTAGGTTGAAGGAGGAGATTGCAAAAGCTGGCTTGAGAATTAATATCAAAAAATCCAAGATAATGGCAATATGCCCTATCATACCCTGGAAAATAGATGGGGAAGAAGTAGAAGCAGTGACATTCTTTACAGTCTTAGGATCCAAGATCACTGTAGATGAAGATTGCAGCCATGAAATAAAAAGGTGACTAATTCTTGGGAAGCAAGCTATGAGAAATTTGGGCAACATAGTTAAAAGTAGAGACATCACCTTGCAAACAAAAGTCTGCATATTTCTGGTAGTGATGTATGGTTGTGAGAGCTGGACCATAAGGAAAGCTGAGCGCAGAAGAATAGATGCCTTTGAGATGTGGTGCTGGAGGAGAATTTTGAGAGTACCCTAGACAGCAAAGAGAACATATAGGTCAATCTTAAAAGAAATCAATCCCGACTGCTCCTTGGAAGGACAAATATTGAAGATGAGGTTAAAGTACTTTGGACATCAAATGAAAAGAGAGCATTCACTTGAGAATTGTTGATGCAATGGGCATAAAGCTGGCCAGGCTGAGGAGGATGGTGGAGGATACAAATGCCTGTCGTACAGTGGTTCATGGGGTCACGAAGGGTCGGAATCAACTGTGCAACTGAACAACAACAAAAATTACATTTAAAAACTATTGAATAAAAATTGGCTTAAATGATGTGAAAGCACATCTTTAAAAAAGGTGAAAGATGCAATGTGCCTCCTTTAAAACCTTTTCTTTAGCTGCCAGTTACTTACTAAATGTCTGTCTAAACTTAAAGAAAAAGGTCATTGCTTGACTGTGGAAGGACCGCAGAGAGATGGTGGTCCTGGCCTTTTGTGAAAGTGAGTTCCACAGCCTGGTAATGGCAGGTCTAAAAGACCTTCAGGCCCACAAAAACTCATGTGGATAGATTATTCCTTTAGATAGCAATGGATCCAAGTCATACATCTCTTCTACAGGTCAAAATGTACACTTCTGCTCAACAACAGATTGGTAGCAGTGAAGTTGTTGCAACAAGGAATTTCAGTGAGTCCTATAATTTCCCCTGACTGCCCATTTAATAATGGAAGCATGTGTGCCAACAGGCACAATGTAATGCCTCTTCATGTCTTTGGCCATGTTGCCTGCCTGGTGCTGCAAGAGTCCCACACATTCCCCACTATCCACTGATGTAGAGTCCTGTAGCATGTAGAGTCCTATGGCACTCTGTGAACAATACTTCACATGTCATTCAGACTTTGCCCACAACATTGTTAGGTGAAGACCCTAACCTTGGCACTCCAGGTGCTTTTGAACTTCAATTCCCAGAAGCCCAAGACCCAGTAAACTCATTTGTGTGGATTCACAGAGACTTGGACTTCCGGGAATTGAAGCCCAAGAACACCTGGAGTGCAAAGGTTTGCCATCAGTAACTTAGTGTATTGTATCAGAGGTCTGAGGCTTTGCTAAACATTTGCTAGCCAATTGAGATATGATTTATTTTGATATTGAAATATTGTTAGAAGGGGTGGACTATAACATAGCAGTAATTCATATGCTCTGTACACAAAATAATCAGGGTTAATTCATTCCATATTCATAGGAAACCAGGGGAGACTTTCAAAGACATTTTATATATTTTGATGATACTACACTACTAGGTGGACTGGTGATGTGACACAGTATAAGGCAGGCTTTTAAGATTTCAATGTCCAAGTCAAGATTTTCTCCCTAGTTGTGCCAATATGTACTCTTAACTAGAAAAGTGAGCAGCTGGATCTGCAGATTACTTATAGTTTCCACTGTATGTACTGACAAATGCAGTTTAGTAGAAATATAAAGAACACTTGCCAAATTCTTTGTTCTCGTTGGTGTAGGCTATCTCAGCTCAATAAGATAAATCAATGAGGAGTTTTCAAGCCCCATGAGGTTTCTCACATGAGAAGGAGAGAATGAACACTATTTTTTTAAAAAAAAACCCAGGATCTCTGTAATTTGCACAAGACAAAACTAGCTTCTTTTCCATTAGATGAGAGCACACAGAGAGAAACATAGACTCATCAAGTACTGGGGCAAATAAAATATGCTAAACCAGAGCTCAGTTCATCCTGGACCACAACATCTTCCAGCTCAGCCTTTCTCCAAGTAAGCACAATTCAGGTATGGATCTGGCAGATGATAACCCCATAATGGAAAATTCTGGGATTTTAAACTCCCACTGATTTCCCATGCTGCCTGTAATACTAGATTGGAAACATTGTTGGGGGAAAATTCTATTCAGTTGCCCAGAGTTCCAGAAAAAACCCAAATCAAAGCCAAACAAAAACAGGGGGCACAGGAAACATATCATCAGTGAGCCCAGAGAAGTTGCTGGGATCTTGACAGTTCCCAAGTGATCTGAAATGTTGATGTCAGTCCAGCAAATTACATGTATAAAAATGTCAAACATTTCCCCTCTATATCTTTCTCTCCCTTGATCTGGGCAGAATGTTTACTATGCAATATTTTGTCAATTGTGTTCTAATCCTGCCTTTAAGATAGGCAGCAATTTGAATTAGGGAAAGGGGAAATAGACATAATTGAGCTACAAGCACCAGAGGAGGAGGTGAATGATCATTGATCCTTCTCTCCTCCCCAAAATACCCTAAAATCTAAGATGTCTTCTTGACACTTCAACTATTGCTGCTCTAGAAAAGGCTCAGACTCAGGCCACCATATGTTGTGTGTGTGTGTGTGTGTGTGTGTGTGTATTCTGCATGCAACCCTCACCAAAATATCTGGAAACATCACAAAGCTGGTGATAGAATTAAAATGTCTTCTAAAGAGTACAGGACAGGTAAATCACAATCTATATGGGCCTTATTTAGGTAATGAGTGAGTTGAGGACCTTCATCATCCCAGACTATTAATTGACCTCACAGACTTTTAATCTGCTATGTAGCAATGCACAGGATATTTTGAAAGTTAAAATGTTGGCAGTATTGGGATAAAAATAAGCAAGGGAACTTTCAAAATAGTAGAGCATGGCAAAATCAGGTGTTTAAAGAAACAAAATGATACAGGTCTACTACTAAATGTTGAGAAACATGTCATAAAGTGGTGATGCTATTTTGCACTACCATACTCAGTGATGAATACATTGTTTCAGGCCATGGCTACACAAATCTGCTTAATAACTTTCTAGTCATAACTGTTGCCTTGACAATTTTTGTCCTTCTTTACCTTGGCCATTTGTTTCTCATTTTGTTAACAACTACAATAGCAACAATGATAGTGTTGATGAGGTTACTCTCAGAACATGATGAATCACTTGCATAATAACAAAATGTGGTTGCTTTGTATTGGCTTTCCTAGACCTTACAAACAAATTATATCAGCAGAGACAGGAATTTTAACCAGTTTAGAAAGCCTGCAACATTTACTATCCTCTCAGCTCTAATTGAAAGCTGAGTTGTAGCTGTTTTTACTTGCCAAAGTTCAAAGAGAAACTGACTCTTTAAAATCCAGTGGTCAAGAACTGTTGCCCAGAGAACAATGAAATGCGGAACCTAATGCATTGTTAAAAGACATGGGGATTAATAAGAGCTGCCCTCCCTGAAAAGAAAAGAATATCTTCAGGCCCCCACTCTACTCCAGAAAAGAGAGTTTTATCAACCCCTAGAGACTTCACATCTCTAATATTATAGCAGGACTAGACTGTAAAATTTCTACTGAACCCATCATTAGTTATGGGAGTTCCCAAACTCTGTAGAGAAAACTATGAAATTTAGTAGTTCTTTATAAGTTAACCTTTCACTGCTCCTAGTTCAGACTGTTTTGTGTGGGTTGTTTTGTGTGGCTTTTTAAACCAACCAATACTTGCCTTTATAATTAAAGAGATATTTCAGGGAACTTATTTCATGTTACACTGAAGATTATACATGGGTGCATTATGGCCTCATTCAGCTAGAATACTCATCTCTAGGATTATCAGGTCAGCAGCACACCATCCCTCAGACCAAGGGTAGGTACCTGTGATTTTGAAGAGGTGGGTACTTCTGGTGCTTGGAGTTGGTGGCAATTGGGAATGCTTCTGTTTCTGTGTCAGCTAATTGTAGAATCCGGCACTAAGGAAATATTGGTATATTGGCCCCGAAGTTGAATAACACACAGCTAACTAACTAATATGGCAACTTAGAACCAAGGAGGTTTTAGAATATCTTTGGTTGGTAGCTAGCCAGGCAGCAAACTATGGAGCCACATAACACACAGTCTTACCAATAGCACACATAACCTTCTAGGAAAAGGTGTTCAGGCCAGTGCTGCTGATAGGACCTGTGACAAGCTCACTGCCAATAGCATGCTGAGTTATCTTCCCTTATGTCATTGTCATCAAGCCTGGTACGTCAACATGGATCATGAATAACAATGCCTTGCTATATCCTTGTCTTACAAGAAATGGTACAATGGGCCCAAGTGCATGCCTGCACTGGCTTTTTTCTTAGACCTCTGCCTTCATTACTGTGTTGCTGTTGTTTTGGTGTACTGAACACAATTAAAAATTTCTTTATAATAAGCTGCTGAGCAATGCTAATAGTTGAAAACTGGTAGAGATCGGTGCCGGACTACATGGCATAAACATGAAACTTTCTCCTCTAGCCCCACTTTTCCTGAAATATGAATACCTGCTTTAAGGCCCAGGAAAACATAGCAGCTCTCAGAGACTTCATCTGGTGACATAAGACCATACTGTTCCTACTTTAGCACTATGAGAATAAACCTGAATTAGCCTAAAGTATGTGCACTCTATCTTCCCTCATGCTCCTTAGCATGGCCATGGAAATCAAAAGCATTTGCTTCTATTTTCAAGCAAAGGTTTATGGTTATGCCTGAACAAGAAACTACAGCTACAATTCATCCAAAGAGGCCAGGGTCTTAAACCATGAGTTAGAGCAGGCATGACCAAACTACAACCCGTGGGCTGGCCCTGGCCCCTGAAGCCAGGACCGGATTTTCCTATAGGCTAACTAGGCTTCAGCTTAGGGCCTCAAGCTCAAGAGGGGCCTACATATTGATATATATCACAGTAATTATGTATTTTATTATCTCTCATGTAATTTACAAACTTAAAAATGGGAGGTGAAAGGGCCTCATAAGTGGAATAGCCTAGGGCCTCTTTTCATGTAAATCCGGCCCTGCCTGAAGCCATTTCATCTGGCTCCTGACGCCCTCGCCAAATCAGGAAGTAAATACGGACCCTTCTGTGCATGTGTGAAAGTGGCCATTTTGTGTCCTAGTTTGGTGCAGGAAACAAAATGGCCACTTTTGTACATGCGCAGAAGTGTCTGCACAAACCAGGAAATAAAATGACCACTTTTGCACATGTGTAGAAGCAGCGCAGAAGAATAGATGCCTTTGAGATGTGGTGTTGGAGGAGAGTTTTGAGAGTCCCCTGGACAGCAAGGATAACAAATAGGTCAATCTTGGAAGAAATCAACCCTGACTGCTCCTTAGAAGGGCAAATAATAAAGATGAAGCTAAGGTACTTTGGACATAAAATGAGAAGAGAAGACTCGCTTGAGAAAGCCTTGATGCTCGGAAGGGTTGAGGGCAAAAGAAGAAGGGGGTGGCCAAAAATGAGATGGATAGATGGTATTGTGGACACAATGGGCAGAGAGCTGAGCGAGTTGAGGGGGATGGTGGAGGACAGGAGTGCCTGGCAGACGGTGGTCCATGGGGTCGCAAAGGGTTGGAGTCGACTGTGCGACTGAACAAAAAAAAAAAAAGAGGCCATTTTATTTCCTGGTTTGGCACAGATGTTTCTGCACATTCATGAAAGTGGCCATTTTGTTTCCTGCACCAAACCAGGACACAAAATGGCTACTTTCACACAAACCATATTACAAACTAAACAAAATTATTCCTGGCTAAGTTATAATGTCAAACTGTGGCTCTTTTGAAATAAGAATCAACAATTTTTCACCCTTTTGCAACTCTGCTGGAGGAAGAAAGTTGTCAAGAACAGCTGGATATGTATTCTGTTTCCCTTCATTGTAAACTAAACTTGGAAAGTTACTCCTTTGGATTATAAATTCCAGAATCCCTCTGCTGGAACAGTCACAGTAAATGACTGAAGTAAGCAGAGCTTTGAAAAAGTAATGAGTTACTACTGTAATCCCTCTCCCCCATTATTTTTTTAAAATCATCAGTACTTTTTTGGTATTCAAAAGCAACTAAAATTGCAACTTCTTGTATCTTTTAATCCACCATAATTCTATAAACCACTGGCCAAGGTTCAAAACACACCTGAGTAGTGAAACAAGTACTACAAAAAAGTGGAAAAAAAGTTTCTGTTACACTGCCAAAGGACTGGGTTTGCTACTCTTTGTGTTACAAAAATAAAAGTGTCATAATGTAAATTACATAGTACTGTAATCTAATTTAGGGCCTATCTACACTGGCACATCCAGTCTGAAGTAGCACAACCTAAAAGGAAGTTGCTTGCAGTTGAGGGAAGGAGTAAATGCCATTTGGCATGATCTCTGCATTATAGTGGCATTGTGCTCCTCAAATGACCCTGTTTCTAGTACCCTGTGGAGTTGCTTCAGGATATCAGAAACTGATAATTTCCCCTGATCATCTGCAAACAATCAGAGGAAATAACATTTCCCATACAATCACTGTTGCTTTCCAAAGCTAGGGTGACAGTTAAAAAAAATTATTCTCGTTTTGGTGTATTGCCAGTTGAAATACTGCCTACAGCTGCAGTTTCATTCAGCAATATCTGGAAATGTTTTTTTTTACTGCAACCAAAGAAATGCATCACAACAACAATTATATTGAAACAAAATATTTGATATTATTTCCGCTGACTATCCACAGATGATCAGGGGAAATTATAAATTTCTGATATCCTGAAGCAGATGTAAAGAGGTTTACTTACCTGTGCAGTGTGATTGCCTGAAATGGGGATGCAGAGGTAGACATCAAATGCCTTCTTGGAAAAGCCACAGTTGTCTTCCAGAGAACAAATAAAGTCAAGTCCTTGCCATCTAGATCCCTGAAAACTAAACTCCATTTGTCTGCCTCCATAGTGATCCTGACAGCCATCTATGCCTGTGAGACTTGGAAGGCATCAGCAAGTATCAAAAAGAGACTTGGCATCTTCCAGTAGAAGTGCCTTCATCAAATTTCAAAGGTTTAATATTTTGACCAGATTACCAATAAGGAGGTAGCTCAAAGGAGTGGCTCATGCTAATTACATAACATTATTGCACAAAGAGGATTCCAAATGACAGGTCATATTTTCCATAAGGGGGGAAAGAGAATCCCTAAGGTAGCAATAAGTTGGACCCCTCTGAATGCCAAATGACAATAAGGATGCCTACAAAATACATTATGAGGAACTTTCATGGCAGATTTAAAGACCCTGAAAATGACATGGGAGGATGCCAAAGTATTCACCCAATATGGAAACCATTGAAGATTCCGTGCTGCCCAGTATACTACATAACATGGGAGGAGCTAAATTTAAGTCTAAGAAGCAGCTGTCAGCCACTTCACGATGTCAGATGTGTACACTGGAAGGAGCAGAAAGGCTGCTTACCATCCAGATGGCTTTAGTTTAGCCCATCCCAGGTGATAATACACACTTGCAAGAGGCTGAAACTAGAGTGCAGCAAAATAGTAGAATCACCTAGTAGAAGTTCAAAAGACTTCACGTTGGGGAAAATTGTTCTGCCCTAGTGACTCTTACAAGAGTAATGTGAGTCAAGGCAAACTGTAGAAAAAACAACCAAAAAAGCAGAATATGTGCCAGTGTAGGCAAGTCCTTAGTTATTCTTTAATGCAGAAAGATACTAATTGCAAGAAATAAGTAACTAATCACATCCAAATTTTGGAACTGCAAGTGGAAGCTGTTTGAAGGACCATTTAGTCCAGGAGTCAGCAGACTTGGCTCTCCAGATGTTCTTGGACTTCAATTCTCAGAAGCCCTGATCAGCATGTATACTGACCTGGGCTTCTGGAAATTGAAGTCCAAGAACACATGGGGAGGCAAGTTTGCTGACCCATCATCTAGTCAGTTTTCATCTACCCACAATGGCCACTGGGTCCTACTTGGTAAGGATTTTAAAAGGGTATTTTATTCTGGCTGAGACTTCCTTGAGCAGCATTGTCTTTGCAGAACCTTCCTGCATCACTGGTTAGGCTTTGGTCCTACCTCCTGCTTTGTCCTGCAGTTCTAGCCTGCAGTTCTGTCATCAGTCATGTTTTTGCTTCAGTATAAACTCTGTGGTGTTCAATATAAACTCTGCAGAACTACTATGGCTTAGTGGCTAAGATGCTGAACCTGATGACTGGAAAGTCAGCAGGTCAGCAGTTCAAGACTCAAGTACTGCATGACAGAGTGAGCTCCAGTCTCTGTCCCAGCTCCTACCAAACTAGCAGTTAGAAGGCAATAAATTGCAAGTAGATAAATAGGTACCACTTCGATGGGAAGGTAAACAGCATTCCATGCACTCTGGTGTCTAGTCATGCTTGCCACATGACCATGGAAATTTTATTATTTATTTATTTTCCGAGGACTCTGGACGGCTCACAGAAAATAAAACCAATTGCAGTTTAAAAAGCAATAAAATCGATTAAAAACTGACAAAAGTTTTTTAAAAAGTAAAAGATTAAAATAGAGAGAGTGTCTGTGTTTTACTAAATTAGCTAGCAGGCTGGGGTTACCACAACGTTGGTGCCCCACATCTGCCCTGCTAGCCAGGTTTTTAACCCTTTCCTGAAGGACAGCAACTTTGTCTGGAGATGCAGCTCAATTGGCAGGAGGTTCCATAGGACCAGAGCAGACACAAGAAGTCCTTCTTTCTGGTGTTAGAGAAACATGCCTCTCTAGCAGATGGAACAATTAGACAGCCTCTTCGGTCTGCTCTGGTGGGATGGACAGATGTTCTTGGGGTGATGCGGTCTCTTAAGTACCCTGGCCCACTACCATGTAGGGCAGATGCAGACAGCACTGGCTCTTTGGCTATAAACAGAGATGAGCACTGAATTCTAGAGTCAGATATGACTAGCTTTCGAGCAAGGGTGACTTTTATCTTTACCTATAAACTCTCTGGGTTCAGCTTCCCATCTCCTGAAAGCTCAACACTGCTGCAGTTGGAGGCTGACATATTTTGCTGCTGTAATCCAGGGCCGTAGCCAGTATTCTAGTGTTTTTGTTGTTGGTTGTTTTTTTTTGGGGGGGGGAGGGGGATGTCAAAAAATTTTCAGGAGGGGCAAAAAATTTCAGCCACCATGGTCACCCTTACATATATAACATTGGCATCACAGGGTGGGTTGGGAGGCTCTTAGCTCAGGAGGTTCCCCCGACCCCGGCTACCCCGGCTACAGCCCAGCTGTAATCTCTTGCCTCTCTATTTTGTATTGTGAGGTCTTCATCGTATCTTTCACCATTCCATTCAAAGGTTTCATGTGGAAAACAAACAACAGTGCATGTGAAATGTTGGACCTCTGGCAAAAATCTTTTTCTTTGTGCAGATCTGAACGAAGGAGAAACTGGTGTTTTAGTTCTCCTTCTTAGCCCCTCCCCAATACACACTAAAGCAAAAGAACCTTCAGTGTCAAAAATATTTTATTTCCTTTCCATTAGCTAGCAGGCTGCAAGTTTTATTGTTGTTCTCAACTTCCACTTCAACCCATACATAACTTGTTAAGTTACAGCTTTTGAAAAGAGAAAATGATTGCCATAGGAGAGCAAAAATGGCACCACATTGCAATTTAGAGTAAATTATTAATATTTTTGTTTTCTTTTGCTTTCTCATGCTATCCACCCTGCTTTCTTCACATGCAAAGTGCTAAAAGAAAATAAAACATTCTACTAAAGCAGATAATTTTGTCCCTGCAAAAACAGTCATATGTTATAAATAATGATTTTGTGTCAGAAATTACTCTGGGTTGAAAGGATTTTTGCTGGAGAAATTCCACTCAGGGGACACCTGAATGAGGCTCCTTTCACGTCCCCAAGCGCAGCCCTCGGGTATCGGAATCCACCCTTCCAGTCTCCAAGCTCAGCATCTTAACCACTAAGCCACTGGAGTAGCTGCTGATATGAACTCTCATACAGGTCTGTTAATTTCTTATCATGCTGTTCCTCTTGGTTACCACTGTGTGGGGAGGGGATAGATTATGCACTCTAGGCCCTCCAAAGCCATTGTATTCTCACACCATGGGCACATGTTGGAGAAGGAGGAGGCAATTTGTCCAACACACATGTTCTGTAATTGTTGTTTAGAACTCTGACTGTTCCAGCTCATGGTAAAAGCTTGCATGCATTGAGCAGACTTATCCACTTCAGTTACACCCACATTAACTAGACAGCACAGTGGTGGAAAGGAAATGGGGGAAAGTCTTGTTCTGTCTCCAAGTGATGGGGACCTTCTGGTATTCTGTGCTGTATGTCTGTGATAGTGGAATGCTGTTTGCCATGGAGTGGCAGTCCTGAAACAAAACTTTTCCAGGATCTGCTCTCTGACATTAGAGCTGCCAAACACTTGACCTTGACAGGCAGAGTGGCACAGCAGATAGGCTCAAACCTCAGTTCAAGTCTCTCTCAGGAAGATCACTGAAGGTCAAAGAAGGCAGAGGGCTGAAGCTCTTGTTGTAGCTGTGGAAGAATTTTCATCAAGCATATGGAGAGGGAATTAATCGTTTTTCCCTTTTGCAGTTCTAAGAAATTACCTACTTATGAAAGCATGCCTTCTGAGGATAACAGTTGGCACAGCGTATTTCTTTGGGAGCAAGGGAAGAGAAACAATACTTAACCCAGGATACTTGATGTGCTCTTTAGCAGCTAAAGAAACAGGCATTGCAATTCAATTGATAAAATCAACATCACATTCCTTGTCATCCTTAATAATTGCTCTTGGCATAACCTATCTCATACAGTTGTTTTGATGGGGAAATTGGTCTCTTTTAGAATTGTTTTATGGAAAACAAGTAGGCTGGCTTATACTTCCTACAGGAAAGATACAAATACATTAAATATATGCAGAAGTAAGTATGTACATGCGTACAGCTAAGTAGGTCTACACAAATGATTGCCAGATTAAGTCGGTGTGTGTGTGTGCAGGATCCTAATCAGTGCTAAAACTACTTGCGTCTGCAAATATTTCTGAGAGACAAAAAGGAGCAGGAACGTTGTTCTTATTTGTATCCTCTTTATCAATTCATTGAACTTCTAGTGATTTTACGGGAGACAGAATAAGTCTTTACTAAATTGACAGTTTTCCCAGGTGTGTATAGAAGGCTATAGGAAACATTCACATGCTTCTGTGATTTATGGCAGCGTCATGGCTTGCCATCAGTAATAGTCAGTCTATTTTCCATTTAAAACTTTGCTTTTACAGTATATAATTTCTTCATAAAAACTTACTCCGTCTTTGAAACTTGCCATATGAGACATCAGCCAAGCAAACCTTCAGTTAGTGGTAGTGTCTGTGCATGTGGAACAGGGCTCTCAAGTGTCTCTCAGCTAGTTTTATATGTAATTCATTCAAGTTAAAAGCATAGTCCAGCACTTTTCCAAGCTTTTTCATGTGCATATTATGCTTCCAAGTATTATTTTTTATTATTAGACATTAATACGCATGTATGCTAATGGCTCAGTTCTGAATACGAATATAAAGCCTTGGCAAGATACCTATCCATCTGTTTCAGTTTCTGAAGCACAAACCTTTGTGATGAACTGTTATGTTCAAAATTTTGACAACAAACAAGATAGAAATAAGGTACAGTATATGTTTATGGCTCCAGTATTTAAAATTTCTTGCAGAACCGTTTCCTGGAACAAACTTTTTGAAAGTAAATAATGAAAGAAAAGAAGAAACAAAGAAAACTTTAGTACAGTAAAACCTCATATAACGCTAAAACCTGGTTCCACAAGTCTTGGTGTTATATGATTTTTAGTGTTATCTGATCCTCTATGGGATCCATAGAGATACATTGTAACCACACAGGCTTTAGCGGTTGTTATCTGAAGCATCCCATAGGATCTTAATGTTATCTGATGCAATTCTTCCCCCCAGATTCCTTAATGTTATGCGATTTTAGTGTTATTCGATACTAATGTTATATGAGGTATTACTGTAATTGTATTTTGATACTTTGCTGTCAACACAAAATCCCAAATGCTCAAACTTGAGAAAGTTTTCCTTTCCAGACTATATATCCTTGGAGTCATTATTCAGTGAGGAGTCCTTGTATGAGTAGACGTCTTCGTGATGACATTCCGCACAACTTCTGTCCATAATGATCTGTCCCTGGCAGTTCTTCTCCATGTTGGTCCAACATTTTTTTTTTTTTGAGAAAATCTTCCCAGCGGCAAGTTGGTCTTCCCCTAGGTCTTTTGCGATCTCACAAATTCATTATTCTGGTCATCCATCTATTGCCATTTATGCACGCAACATGCCTAGCCCACTTTAATTTGTTTGTAAGGTATTC
>CP126890.1:221040000-221050000 GCA_030440675.1 Furcifer pardalis | reverse complement strand
CGGCTTGGGGTTTTTAAACAAAGTCTTGGAGTTACCTCATCAATAAGCTACACCTGTGCTGTTCTAATTGCTGTTCCAATTGGAGAACCCTTAAGGAGGTACAGCTGTTTTACATTTACATTAAGGCATATTATCCTAGAGGACCGGTATGATGACCATATCCATCTTGCAACATGGTGCTGCCCAGGCACTTATACTAACAGGTAAGTGATGGGTTTGTGTTTGGGGTGGGTGGGTGGGTTGATTTATGTTTGGGGTGGGTGGGTGTTTGGGTGAGTGTATTTTAATGTAATTTTTAATTAATTAATTAATTAATTTGTGTTCTGGGTGGGTAGGTGGGTGGGTTGAGGGGTGTGTGTGTGCGCGCGTGTGTGCTTATTTTTATTTTATTATTATTCTTTCTTTGGCCCAGCCCACAACCTCATGACATCATGATGTTAGCTCCACCCACACTGTGATGAAGTCATGGTGGGGTCGTAAAATTTTTGACATCCCACCACTGCCTTCAGCTATGAGTTTTTGTGGGACTCTGCTAGGGAAGGAGAGAGCCATGGATGCCACAGTGAATGAGCATTAAAGTGAACCATCATCTTGTACATATTGCATAGATCTGACAAAAAGAGAAAAAGAAAACCACTGTTGAAATGGTTGTAGCAACACAGACAGACTTGTAGGTCTGTTTGCTGCATTCCTAAGACATTCTATGGATACTGTTACATGGGGCAATTTAGACAGCCTCTTGAAGTGGAAGTGCCTTCATTGGCCTGGGCATCTATCTACTTACCAATAAGCCCATGCCAATGATAGCTCCAACACATACACACTAGAACTGTCGTTCCCAATGTTGGGCACACATACCACCGGGGAGGGGGGCAATTTGATTTTAAGGGGGGCAGGTTGAGAATGTTTAGTCCAAGATAATGGCCTTTTTGGCTTCCTCCACATGAATAGGAGTTCACTTTTTGAATAATAAGAATTGTATGTCACAGGGGAGAGGACTGAGCATCAGGATTTTGAATAATAAGAATTATATGTCACAAAGGGGGGCTGTTGTCAGGATTTTAAAGATTCTTAGGTGGGGAATGGCCAAAAAAGTGTTTGTGAGCCAATGCACTAGAGAGAGGAGGCTATCCTTCCCTCCCTATTATTCAGTGTAGGTACAGTTGCATACCCACTTTTTATGTGAAAGCTGCTGCACACAATATTTGCCCACACAATTTCAACAATCACATAAAGATGTGTAAACAAATTTCAGCTGCCTTTTGTTGGTTTAGATCACTGACTGATCAACTAGAACAGGGGTTCCCAACCTTTTTATGCTGCAGGCCTGACCATGACCTATGGACAGCTGAGCAGGCTGGACCATTCCCCCTGGAAGAGGAAGTAAATGCACACGCTTCTGCATTTATGACAGCCGTGGGTACATTTATGGCTGACGTAACCACATATATGCATGCATGGGTGTGTTTTACGGCTGTCGTAAATGCACCCGCTTCCACTTCTGGGTGCTGTGGGCTGGGCTCGGCCCATGGGCCATAGGTTGGAAACCCCTTACCTAGAACCTACTGAACACACCACTAAATTACCACCCCTGATTTACAGTAATTCCAAATAATATTGCTGTTTTCCCATTTCTTCAGCTTTTGAAGAACCTACTTTTTGTGCAAGTGTTGCATGGAAGAATTATCTCTGACATATAAGAAATGTACCCACTAGGATCTATAAATCTATATTTCCTTATGCTGTATGATCTGCTTGTACTGCTTCCACTAGCTCTTGGATAGGTGATCTATCATTATTGCATGTGTCTGACTGCCTCTGTCACAAGCTACCTGTGACTTTCTCTAGCATTGATCTAGTGATGAACACTTTTCTGTCCCTGCTAGACAGACTGACCAGTACTATTTCTTGAGGAAAATCATTATAATTTTCAAGAAGTGTAAACGGATCATTTGATTGCTCACCACTTACTCATAAGAGCTGAACCTGTGAACTGAATCTATTGGAGAAGAATTTCAGCAACAGGAGACACTGAATACTATGAAAATATTGTGCATGTTGCTATTCAGATAGACAGATTGCACAGTTATATTCATATACAAGGAGAAATCCTCCCTCCTTTCCTACCTCAAACTATTCTTGAAATGGCACCTTAACCTCTTAAAGCATATTTGGGGATCAAACAGGGGACCAGAAAGGATAAATGATATATTTTTTGTCACTTGCGTCCTTTTCCATATTGATTGGTATATTTGATTAGAGCCAAGAGAGGAGGAGGGACAATGTCATAATGGTTAATTTGGAAGACAGATGCTCATCATGACAAGTCCCCATAGCCGCTGCCCCCCCCCAAAAAGGAAAGTTTAAAAATGCAGTCATCCTGAGCAAACTATGCAAATAAATGAGAAGCAGGGCTTTTGTAAAATTAATGGCTCATCATTGAACATTGAATACACTCAAAAACAAGCAAATAAATTCATCTCCAAGTTATTATATGGATTGCTGCTGAACTCGGATGAAGCATAGACTTCTCAAAAGATGACGTCATATTTCTTATTACGCAGAAAGTCCCAGGGGTTTAGCCTTGTGAGCAGTGGTGGGCTGCCAAAAATTTTACTACCATACTGTGGATGGAGCCGATGTCATGGGTGGAGCCAACATCATGATGTCATGATGTCGTGGGCAGAGCCAAGGTAAAAAATAAAATAAAATAAAATAAAATACTCAGTACACATAAAAATAACATAAACACACACTACATAAAATACCCACACACACACCCGAAACACAAAGAAAACAAACCCTAGTTCCTTACCTTTGCTGAGGTTGGGCCATCGGGGACTCGGGGAGCAGCAGGTAGGTCACGGTGGCGCGGCCTAGCCTGGCCTGGCCAGGCCTAGCAGCACAGCCAGGGCCAGCAGCACAGCCAGGGCCAGCCTGGCCCGGCCCAGTGGTGCCGCCGTGGGAGCAGTGTTGGCGGTTGGCGGTGAAGGAAAGGCCGCTGCTGCTCCAAGGAGATCACTGTGTCCTTTCTGGGCAGCCGAAAATGGCTGCTCGGAAGTGCGCATGTGTCAAAATACTATTTGATGCATGCACACTTCTATTTTTCAGTGTGCATGTGTCAAATGGAGTTTTGACGCATGCGCACTTCCGAGCAGCCATTTTTGGCTGCCCGGAAAATAAATCCGGAGGGCGGCCAGAGAGGTGACCGAAACGGTCACCCAGGGGTTTACCACCCACCCCCGGCAAACCCCTCTGGATTTCTGCTACCAGTTCGGCCGAACTGGTCAGAACCGGCAACAGCCCACCAATGCTTGTGAGTCCTGGCTGCTATATACCACTGAATATATATAGCATGTGGTCATCTTCATTTTTCTGGAAATCAGTACAATCAGAATCAAAAATGTTTATACATCTACTTCCCCAATTCTACTTTGTAGAAAAAATCAGAACTCAAAATGACTGTAGACATGCTGTGCAACTGCTAGCTTGACATTGTTTAATTGGTGCTGTAAAACTAGAGACCCAACCCACAAAAAACTATTTTTGTCACAACCAGCCCTCTTTTTCTTCCTCTCTTTTCCTGTTGCCCCCCCCCACCTATGCCTTTCTCTTCTCAGTGTATTAATTTATTCTTCACAAAACTGGCTTTAGAAGGATATCTTGGGTGCTTTAAAGGATGTGAGAAGGGGGTAATAAAATAACTTAAAATTCATGCTGTGGAAATTATTTTTATTTATTATTTCCCCCTCGAAAGGCTTAGCTGAATTCTTTGCATTTAGGAAAATTACTCCCTTACCCTCATTTCCTGTTTTAAATGGACAGAATTGTCTGGCCTCTGGAGTTAGGGAAAAAGGTATAGAGAACATTCTGATAAGGTAAAAGGAGGAGTAATTTAATTGTCTAACTCCTTCTGTGCTAGAGAATATCAGACAGATGGGGAGGATAAAACAAGGAGCTCAATAATTAATTTTCATGTTCCTCACTAGTGGGACCTCTTTAATCCCTGTTCCTATGATTATAGAGAAAGGTTGGATTCTGAAGTTTCACTCATTAGCTACGTGTTATATGAAAATACCTGTATTTTCAAAAGGAATAGTGACAAGAATGAAAAATTTCCGCTATTAAAAATATCCCAGTGTCAGGGACTTTTGTGAAAGAACAAAAACTCTCTGATTCCCTCAGATAAATAATGAAACAGATGGTTGTTGAGGGGTTAAAGGTCAAACCTTCCCTGTTGACTATAACACAAGGTTGACTTAAAAGATTTTCAGAAGTTATTCAAGATGCAATGTATTAGGCTGAGCCTTCTCCTTTTTAATGAAATGAATAGGGCTTACTTTAAAACATATATATATATAGATATATAGATATATAAACACATTTCAGTCCGGCTGTGTTAGAATTGCTCATTTTCACGGGTGGCATTGGGGGTTTTTTTGTTCGCAGAATCTGAACTACGCTTTGAAAAGTGTACATCTAATTTGGAATCATTGTGAACAATTAGATTATCTTGTCCAGGGATACGGGTTAACCAAGGGGCTAAATTTTAATATTTAATTGATTTACTGAATTAACTGTTCACTTTCTGCTTAAATGAGTGCTTGATAAAGCTACTGCTAACAGGCTCACTGCCTGAAAACATTATCAATATTGTAATGTGAAAAAGAAAGAAAAACAAACACCTATATCAAAGAGGTTAAGCTATTCAATCCATTATTAAGGGCAGAAATCCTCCCCCTCCTTTTGTTAAAAGCACAATTAACTAAAAGGCAGGTGTTCTCAATCATATAATTCAACATCATTTTGCAGTCAGTCGAACACAAATATTTAAAAGTAATTTTTTTAAAAATAAATCCCTTTTGTGATCTAATTTCAAAGGTGAATAAAGAAGAGCAATGCAATTAATATGCATGGCAGCACAGTTGGTAAAACTCTTTGCAAGTGCTTCCCCCCCTCCCCGTTCCTAAAAACAAATGTGGTTGGAATTCCTCCTATGCTGCAAAACCCTTCTGCCTACAGATATAAATTGAGGTTATGATTAATTTTAAGCTAGGTAATATTTTGCTTAACCCTTCAGAAATCAGCTATAGAATCAGAAGGAAAGAAATTGAAACTTTAGCATGTCACTCCAGCTGAAGTCTGTGTCAAAGAAGGTGAGACGTAGTTCTGTCCTTGTGGCAATGCCAATCTGATCGGCAGTGTCAGATTACACTGGCTCAACATTAGGTTCTGACCGTAACAGGTCATGTTTGGTCTAATTATCTATAGGGTAGTGGCAACTGTCAAAGGGCACAACCCCCTAGGGATTTCTTCTGCATAAGCTCCATTGAATGTGGCTTGAGAAGGAAAAGGTCCTCATGAATTGGACCCCATACGTTTTTGAGCTGTAGACATCTGGCTTCCAGATGAGTGCTACAGTTGTAGCTGGTAGGGGAAATAGCAGGTTACCAGTGCTTTCCTGAAAGTTAACCACACTGCTTATGTTTCAAGACCCCTCAGAAATTTTGGCACTGTTTTGTTCACTCCCTGCAACTACTAGTGAGTTGATATGGAAATGGGAAAATTTGCTGCCTCTTACCTCTCAAAGCAGAATTCCCAATATTAGAAAAGGCTCCTAAACATTCCTGACCAAGATTTAAACAACAATGATTGAACATCAAAGTTTCCAAATCCTTCTTCCATCTACAACAACTAAATTAGGGGTATCCAAACTACAGCCCATGGGCCAGATCTAGCCCCTGACACCAATTAATCTGGTCCATGCTGCCCTCACTGCTCCCAGAAGTGATGAGGGCAGCACGGCATGGATGAATTGGCATCAAGGGCTGGATCTGGCCCACAGGCCATAGTTTGGGCACCCCTGGTTTAAGCAGAGAAAATGCAGCTTAAAATCTATCTCATCCTGTTGCAAAACAGATTGCAAGGCATGTTATACTTCCTCTTCCAGTGGGAGGAACCACATGACTGGCCCACTGAACCACATGACCGGCCAACAGCCCAAAAAGTTTGGGCACCCCTGAATTAGATGGTTGGTATCAAGCAGGAAAATGGGAAGTTCTTCGAGCGTTCATGAAAACATTTTTATAAAGAAGGATCTCCGTGGATCCTCAATATCCAGTTGTGTGAGTGAATTAAGTCAACTGTGTGTGAGTGAATACAGGTTGTGGCAGATAAGATTCACAGACAGATAGTATTTACAAAGAAGCTAAAGCCCTGTAGGATGAAAGTGCAGCTCAAATGGTAAAGGCTGTAGCCTCTTCATTTCTAGTAGAAATTTGCAGTAGAAAAGATGGGGTCCCTGTGATTGGTTTGGAGCTTGAGTAAAAGCGCTGAGCATAAAGAAAGAAATCTAAACCAATAGTGTATCAAAAACACAGAGAAAGAATCAGAAATACACAACAAGCATATATACCCAACTTCAAGCTGCACATCAAATCACATGGATAATATGTGGTGAATATCTTGTTGCCGCAATGTGAATCAGAAGGACACTAGTATAAGTAACCCCTGGGGTACACAAAAAAACCCTCCTCAAAGATTGTGGTATTTTTGAAACACAATTGGGCATACCTTGTGTTGCTAGCTAATCTTTCTCACACTAAGTCAGACGAAAGGAACTGCAGAATGAACTCACCAAAAGGTGGCTTCATTTTGGCAGTTTTGTGTTTGGCCTAGTAGTAGTAGTAGTAGTAGTAGTAGTAGTAGAAGAAGAAGAAGAAGAAGAAGAAGAAGAAGAAGAAGAAGAAGAAGAAGAAGAAGAAGAAGAAGAAGAAGAAGAAGAAGAAGAAGAAGAAGAAGAAACCCCTTTTGCTCTAATCAGCTTCCTAATCAACCAGTCTCACAAAGAGTATATGAAAGGGCATATGACAGGGAGCTTGGAAGAGAGTAGAGTAACACAGTTACCCTTCAATTTTGCATTTAGGAAACAAGATGATGGCCTACAAGCCCTTGACATCTTTCCTGCAAAAGGTTAATCAGAAAGGCCATTAATCTAGGGTGTATTTGGTAGTTTACGGCACATAACAGGCAGAAAAACATCTTTACCCAAAAGCTTGTACCATTAAAGTCTTATCTATGCTTGCACATTACTTTTAGATTTGAGAACTGGTGTCTTCCACGTATAGCACATAGCATTTCATTCTGTAATGACTGTATCAGTCAAATACTACGCCTGATGTATTTCCAAGGGCTGTGACTGAATTCAAAGCTACACATGGGCTGTTCATGGCAATATAAGCTTCAACAGTAAGATCCTCTAAGTGGTTAGTTACAGAGTTATAGCCCAATCTGGTAGAAACCAACCAACCAAAAGAAGCAAGAACATACATGTTCATGTCATGTTTGGTTTTTGCCCTGGTACAGCCGGTGAAAACTAGTGGGCAAATTGATGGACTCAGGTGACCTGGGTTCAAATTATTGCTCAACTATGGAATTCAGTAGGAGATGGCAGTGGTAAAACTAGTCCTTAAATATCTTGCATATCTTGAAACCCTTACAAAGATTGCTATAAACTTAGGTTGTGACATAACAACAAATGGAAACCTCTTAATTCAGTCAGATTTATGCAATTTTCTCCAGTTCCTTTGTTTATACACAAGGATTTGGTTTCTAAATGTCAGCATATATTTATTTATATGCACCGCATCCGGGGGCCTGGGGGATAAGTCAGATCAGGTAAGGATGCAATGTTTGAAGGAAAACACATTATAACCTAATATAATGTCTTGCTGAAATTATGTAGTCTAAGACATATGGTCATATAGCAGCATTTGCCACTAATGCACAACCTAGGTAAAGAGAGCTTAACACTATTGCATTCAGGCACAAAACAAGGACTTCATTTTCCTGTGAAATATTAGTAATAACAATAAAAAAAACTAGCTACACTTTGTTGTGTATTTGGATGCTGGAAGCTCCAAAGACTTCACAGCAGACTAGTAACGCTTCCACAATTTGATCCCCCCTCACACATTTTTTTAAACAGAATAGAAAATGACCTGTTAAAACATCCCTAGGAGAATATGAATTAGCCCAGGTCAATAGGAGGTCAAATAGACAGGGTGCTAAAATCCCTTTACTACTTTGTAGAATTTTATGCTAATTCATTCCCCTTTTCTGTGATAAACAAAGCCAGTTGAAAGTAGATAGCATCACACAGTGATGAGTCCCAAAGCTACAATTTAATACAAATCTAGTAATTCCATTGTACAACACATCCAGTTCATTTAGAACTGATGAATACTAAAGAAGGCCTAGGACTGAAATGCCTTTTCTTACTCGGCAGATATCCTTGGATTTCAAGAAACTATGAAGTGCCGTTTTAAGGCAGAACACTCAGAAAGTGTTTTAAGTTCCTGCTCCCCTCCTGTTGAAACAAAGGAATTTTCATAATATGGAAACTATTTTGCTTAAAGACATTGCTACCATTCACAATAGTTAAGGACTCCAGTTCTATTTGCAATTATTTGAATTGTGTTTTTGCTTTGTGAAACATGACACATAAATGTGAATTTTATCAATGGCAAAAGGAAACAAATTATATTCCCAGAATGTTTCCTTAAATAAAGACATTTATTTCCCTACTTGTCTTTCCTCTTCTTTCATACAATTCAGGTACAAACTGAAGTCACGATTTCACTTTCCCAAAGATATGAGAATATTTTGGGACCTGTACATATGCTAATTGCTGGCTGGATAGCTGAGTGGTTTAGAGAGGTTTGATTCCCCACAGTGCCTCCTGAGATAAGAGCCAGCCTGTGTAACCTTGAGCAAGCCACACAGTTCCAGAATAGCCCACAAAAGAAGGGAATGGTAAACCACTTCTGATTATTCTCTATGTAGAAAACTCTAGAAAGGGTTGCCACAAGTCAGAATTGAATTAAAGTGAGCATGCAATTATTGTAATAAATGCTATAATGTTAATATCTACTGGCCATAGGATGAAAGGCAAGCTGGACACCCATGAACTTCGATCTTACAGTGTGTTCGTCCATTTTTCCCCTTCCTGTCATCCAACAAGTAGTTTTTGTTTTTAGAATGTGTTGCTAAATATCCAATCTATTTATTATGTCACGTCTCAGGAATTAAAAAAGTTGCAGTTTCCAAAAAATTGCCTTCATCTTCAGTATGCTCTGGGTGCTTATGATTAAGGCCATTGTTGTTAATTAAGACTTTTTCAAGAAGATGACAACTTCACTGTTGAGGAGTACAGGATATTCCTGTAAAATATGATGATGAACTAAATGAGGCTCAAATTCTATCATAATTACATATTCCACATTTACACAGCAGGCATGTGAACCTTGAAGTTGGTGGTTGAACATATATGTTACATGTAGGAAATCCCATGTTTGAGCTTTGGTATCTTTAACTATGACTGGGAAAGATTTTACTTTTAAGCTCTTGAGAGCCCCTGGTGCAACTAAGCAAAGTGAACCAACACTCTGAATGAAATAGATGTCATTGCTCCATCACACTATGACTGTCTTTCTGTGGAACAGGAAGCTGGATATGCATATCCTGTTGGAGTCTCATTCTTCTATGCTCTGCTGGGCTCTAGCTTATTTCACTGAAATGCAAAGCTAGGCTCATTTAAGGACCTGGGACCCTTATTGGCTGCCCCTTTTGAACAGCATACAACTGTGATCTCTGGAGAAAAACAGAAATAGAAAGCCTACCAGGCCTCTAGCAGAGTAATAATGCCAAGACTGAATCTGTGTGCAATTTTTTTCTGCCTGTCCCCTAGTAACCAATCCATCACAAAACTAGGCTACAAGCAAATTTTGCTGGATGGGAAATTGTCCATGAAAGTGGATACTAAATATGCAGTCTTCATGTTTTTATCCCATAGGTTAGTGATGGCGAACCTTGGAACTCCAGGTGTTTTTGAACTTCAGTTCCCAGAATCCCTGATCAACAGAAGTGCTGACTTGGGCTTCGGGTAATTGAAGTCTAAGAACATCTGGAGTGCCAAGTTTTGCCATCACTGTCATAGGAG
>CP126890.1:220887500-221035000 GCA_030440675.1 Furcifer pardalis | reverse complement strand
GGACATTTATGTAATTCAGGACATGGTTTTAGCATGTATGTAAGTCAAATTTTATGTAACTCGGGGCATATGTAAGTTGGGGTTTTACTGTATTCATATTGGCATTTGCTTTCTGTATTTATTTATTTATTTTACAATAAAACAATATTATTGCAATGCAGATTTATGTTACATGGCCCTTATTGATTGTATTGATCGCATTTATTTAATGGCTGAAATTGTCTTTTGTAACTACTCAGGCACAAATGGAGATGACATCATCAGCCTGGGATATTAATCTTTAATTTAACTTAAATATTCCCATCCCTGCCCCACCCCCACTAGGGAAATGGGAAAACTTTGGTAGACCTGAGGAAGCTTTTGGGAATCTTGGGATGGAAGGGAAGGAAATTTTTATCATTAAAAAACCACTACTGAATCACAGCTAGTAGAATAAGGATCTCTTGTGGTGATCCAGTAGTGATTTTCTGATATTAAATGACTCAGCTGATGAATTAGCTGGCTCTCAAAAACAATGTTAAATAGTGGAACAACAACAAAATCTGATCTAACCATCTGGTTGAAAAAAGAAGTAACGTCTCTTTTTACATGCATTTTTAATTTTAAATGACACCTTTGACTGGTTGTAACAGTGGAGCAGATCATTTGTGTAATTACAGCAACAATCGTCCTGGAAGGAGAGACAGTCTACAAAGCATATAAAACATGAAATGGATTTGATAGCGTATGAACCTTGTAACCGGAGCTGCAGGAACCCCCTGAATTAGTAAGGCTATAAACCTAGTAATGTCTTAGCTAAGCCACTAAAAAAACATGAGCTCATTCCTCTCTCTTCTCTCCGATGAAGTATGTAATTAATAAAGTGAGAAAGTGGACTTTTAACAAGTTTGAAAAGGCTTGGCCTTGCTGCTGAAAGGAAAAACATTCCTATAATGCAAGCATGCCCAAACTTCGGCCCATGGGTTAGATATAGCCGCCACAGCCATTCCATCAGGCCTGCAATGCCCTCGCCAAACAAGAAAGTGAATACAGACACTTCTGCACATGTTCAGACGCATCCATATTTATTTATTTATTTTTCACATTTATATACTGCTCTATTTGCATAGCGACTCAGTGCAGATTAACAGGAATAACAGCACATTAAAAGAATAGTCCCACAATAAAAATTCATCAGTGGCCATAAACCCCATAATATTTAGATTAAAATATTTTTAAAAGAATTTTAAAATTCAACAAGTTAAAAAGATCAAAATTAAAAGATTAAGACTGAGTAGGCCAGATCATGCCCCTGGTTCAGCACAGATGTGCTCATGCATGCACATCTGTGCACAGTACCAGGAAGTGAATATGGATCTTCTGTGCATGTGCAGAAATGTCTGCACTGAACCAGGAAGTGAATATGGATGTGCATGCACAAACACACCCTGTTCCAGGAGCATGATCTGGCCCAGTCAGCTGTTCCGGGGACATGGTCAGGCCCCCGGCCCAAAAATGTTTGGGCACCCCTGCTATAATGTATAAATATGGGGTGGTGGTGGTGATGAGAGAACACTGGATTTGGAATAGGGTTGGGTGTGGAGCAGATGAGAAGTGTCATTTATTTTAATTTCCAGCAGTGGACTTCAGGTAGCAACTTCTGTTAGAAACAAATTTTAAAAATCATTACAAGAATTTGCATGCAATGTTCCACCCCAAAATGCGAGCATACACAGTTTACGGTTGATACAAAACCAATGTTTTTCTTTATAATAGAAGCCATTGTTATATGTCAGTGTGGTTTCATAAAATAATACATTGTAGCATACAATGCTTTGGTACAATACTCCAGTATAATAAGCCAAACACCAGTGGGAAATACCTTAAGTTAAAATACTCTGTAGTAAATAAATCAGGTGTGCAATATACATTTTGCGTAATTACTTGGAAGAGTAGCAATAGCAATTACACTTATTTTGTTGTTGTTGTTCAATCGCATAGTCGATTCTGACCCTTTGCAACCCTATGGACCATTGCCTGCCAGACACTTCTGCTTTCCACTTATATATTACACTTATATGTTGCCCTATAGAGCTTTGTGCATTATTGGGTCAATTCACAATTAATTACCATTTGGCCCCAAATATGCTGAGTACTCATTTTACTGACCTCGGAAGAATGGAAGGCTGACTCAACCTTGATTCCCTTCAGGATCAAACTCATAATGTCAGCAGTTTTGGGTGCAGTACAGCAGTTTAACCAGTATGCCACCAGGGCTCTTCAATAGATAAGAAGAATTTTTAAAACATAGCTTGGCAAAGTGCAGCCTGAGGTATAAGCTGATTTTTTGTGGCTCCTGGATGTCCCCCTGTCAAAAAGAATACTGTGAAAATGGCATTTTATGCCCCTGAAAGCCTTCGGGGCTGGTTTTTGCTATAAAAATGGGATGCAGGAACCCCAAATTCCACCCCATTGCAATAAAAGCCAGAAGTGGATCTGAAGCAAAATTCAGTTTTGAAAAAAGGTCATTGTTGCTCATTTTTAGGGCTGTATGGTCCAAGATGAAGACCCAGCCTAAGTAGCCATGGGCAAGCAGCAGAGTCTCAGAGCATACCCAGCAGAAAAGAATGGTAAACCACTTCTGAGTACTCTACACAAAAAAAACCTGGAAAGTGTCACCATGACTTGATGGCAAACTGTTATTGTTATAATTATGGTTCAGAGATCCTTGTTGCCCTCTTCCATTTTATAATAACAGCTATAACAGTGATATACAACAGCCTTCTCTTGGTGCCCTCCAGATGTGTGGGGCTACAATGTGCAACATCTTCAGACATCATGCCCAATGCACCATGGAACTACTACCACACTCTGTTGAGAGATAAATTAAAATATTATACTGGCTTACATAGTTCTAGAGGAAATAGGACTAATGGAAACATTTTATTTTTGGAATTTCAGCATAAATATGTATGTTAATGATCTTCAATGCATTTGATACAATAAAATAAAATTATCTTGTACACATCCGTATGCATGATATTTCTCTCAAGTCTAATTTGAGTAATAGTTTTCATCATTTATCAGCTGTTTTAAAAGTTATCAAAACAAATGTAATATGTTTTGCCAGTCACGCGAGCATTGCAGCTAATTAGCTTTACTTAACTAAAGCATATCCTTTGAAAAATTAGGGACAAATTTCCTTTGCCCTCTGAAGATTTGTCCATTATTTACATTGCTAATATTAATATTCCTGCTGTCTTTTAATTGTGAGTTGGTGGTGTCATTGGAGACCATCTGATAACAAACAAGTCTGATTGCTACAAAAATAATGACTTCTAACGATTTGTGGTTTTTTAAAATCAGGTTTAAATAAGTGGTGGCAAGTCCAACATTAACTCCGACATTGCTGTTCCCAAGCACAGATGAGAAAGGAGGAGGATTGTGCATAGCACTCCGGCCCCATAATACCTTATTGCTAAAGAAGCAATGAGGAGCCTCCTTGCCTGATATGCTGTAATGGCAAGACAGGCACCACACAGCATGAGAAGGAGCTGCTGCTGCTGCTGCTGCTGCTGCTGTTAAGTCCATTGTTACAATAATTTCTAATTATATATAGGCTGAAATGTTTTGCAATAACATTCTGCTCCCTGGGTTCTTCTTTACATGATTATTGTAAACATAGCAAAATATATGATTTTAAAACAACAACAACAATAAAACAACAGTACAGAAATACAACTCAAATTGGATGCTACCAAATATCCTTGAGTTGCATTTTCCAGTGGTGTACCACAGCAGTAGTTGCTTGCAGCAAAAAATGAAGTGGTAGAAGTGAAATAGTCAGGAACAAAGTCCCAGATATCATGATCACCAAAGGTCGAAGATCAACAGCACAAAGAAAACAGCTCCAGATATACAGTTTTTAAGGGCCTAAACCAAGGCGATGAGGATCTATATAATTGTCCAGAGCAGGGGGTTCCCAAACTATGGCCAGTGGATGAGATCCAGCCCCTAATGCCATTTCATCTGGCCCATGCTATGCTCGCTGCTCTTGGAAGTGGAAGTAAAACATGCATGTACGAGTGCATAATGCGTTTTACTTCTGCTTCAGGTGGGATGAACCACATGATCACATGACCAACCTCATGACCAGCCCGCAGCCTGAAACATTTGGGCACCCCTGGTCCAGAGAAACTGCAGCTCCTGCCCTTTCCAGATCACTCTCTTTCTAAACTGGAATTTGGAATCACAGGCTCTTCCTAAGGTTTCTCTACCCACATGACTGGACCAAACTGCCTGTAGCAGTTATAACAGCAAAATACTTCTCCTAATGCATTCTACCAGCTCAGTGAGCTTTGACATTGTCTGATTTGCATGAACAGGTTGAATAAGATTGATTTTCTGAGTAAGGTACATCATCAACCTGCCATACAATATAGCCTCTTCAGTGAAAGTTTGGCTTAATCCTGCAAACATCTCCCTGACAATAGAGCAAATTCATTAAGCCATTTCTCCCCCAAAATCTGAAGTGTCTTATGTTGAATTGCTCTCAACTCAGTGTTCTGTACATGTGAAAGAAAGAAAGCATTCAGGAAGTTTGCATGCTTCCAAATTGCATTGCAGCCCAAATTGTATGCTTTTTAGAAACAATATCAGAGTCAACAATCTTTAAGTTTAATGTGCTATTTCCAGTGCTATCTGATGTTTTCCTTCATTGAGCAAGGTGGAAAAGGTGCTAATATATGTTATTTCCCCTCTTAAATCCAACAAGCACTTTCTTACATATTCTGCATGATGACCTAAATTGGGTCAAACTTGCATGCATATCCCCTAATGGACAGGTTGTGCTTGGTAACATCAATCACCTATTTGATGAGCTGCAGATGGTTGAATCCAAGTGTTCCCATCAAAGTATAAGTGCTGTCAGAGTTGAGAACACAGACTCTCTTGAGTAGATGCCTGCTTGCAGTTTAGGCACAGGCTGACTCAAGATAGATAACTAGCAACAGGGAACCCATAATGGGATTTTTTTTTGCTCAGACCCCATTAATTTTGAGAGCAGAAACCTGAGTCCCTATTGCCAAGCTTATTTTTCTTCTCTGTGTTCACAAAGCTGAATAAAGTAAAGTTTCTAGGACATGATAGTTCCATATCAAAATAACTCTTGTGTAAGTTTAATTCACTGGAGGCTGGAAATTTCATGATGGAAGAGGGCATGTACTGGGGAATCTTTAACAAGATCACTGAAAAGATTACTGGTTCAATAATGGAGATTTTATCGTAACTCCTTTGAGAAATGGAAGACATCAAGGGACTGAAAAGAAGAAAATATAACCCTGGACTGAAAGAAAAGGGATTTTAAAAGAACTAGGAATTAATAGACCAGTATTCTGACTTTAGTGGCGGACAAGATTCTAGAAGCATTAATAAGGGATGAGATCACAAAACATCTGGAAAAATCGGCTAGCTAGAATTGTTTCATAAAGAGTGAGTCCTGTCTGACAAATGGGATGGAATTACTTGTCTCTTTTTTTCAAAGGGAGGTAATGTACATGACATACATGGATAAAACACTGGATGCTTAAATCTATTAAATTTAATAATGCTGACTTTGAATGAAAAAAATGTAAATGTCATAGGTGTGATCCATTTACAATAGCAAGGTGTTGAACAAAGTGAACAAAACAATGAAAACTGAACAAGAGAAAATATACTGAAACCAAATTTTGTTTAGAGATTCAGCTAGAAGAATCAATTGTATAGGTACAGGTCCTAGTGTATATACAATATTTCAAATCTAACATGCAGAAAATAAGACCAATGATATGATACTTCTGTGTCAAGGTTTGACCTATTGGCAAAACCTCATTAACTCCATTAAGCCACCTCACCCTATTCCTTGTTACAAATATTAATGGACCACAAGATATAAGTCCAATACGTTACCCACTCCTTAAGATGCCCAAACCTATCTGACTTAGAAATCTAAACAGGGTTAGGTCTGTTTAGTGTTTGGATTGGAGACCTGTAGGGATAGCCATGGTCTCTGGGTAGAGTAGGAAATAATGTTCCCTGAAACCAGGAAATCACTGCGGATCTAAACTTATAATTCTAGACTAAATGAATCAATGGTTTTATGAGGAATGTCTTTGTGTTCTTAGGTCCTCTGGAGATTAGTTACATTTGCATCTGTATAAAGGACATAATCTGTGTTCAATTCTGATGGATGGACGGACGGATGGAAGGATCGATTAATCAATCGAATGTGATTTATCTATACCTGGTAACAGTCAGATTTTTCAGTGCAAAAATAGAATTATCCAATACACACAGAGACTTCTCATTTCAGGACATAATCTCTTATCTATTTAATGGTAGGGACTGTTATTCAGGGCTTCCATACTGGTCTTGCAGAGACCCCTGCAAACTATGGAACTTTTTTGTAAGAGATAGAAGTGCCTAGTAAAAATACTAAAATGTTGGAAGTTTAATAGAAAACTATATTTCAATACAAACACATGTAACAATAGATTTGATGGAAATCAATTGTATTTCTGAACATGTGTCTTAAATATCCAAATAAATCTGCTTTTGCAGATCATATCTGGGAAACAAGTTACCTACCTACTAGTTTAAATACACACACACACACATTCCTGGTCCTTGGATGTGTGATAGTGGATGTGTGATAGTGAAACTATCCATGTTTGCATGGGCCATTGTGTTAGCCATTAAACAGAGAAATGAAATTTCACATGTTGTTCCAGACAAGACAGAAGAACAGAGTGGAACAAATGGTTCACTACTTCCTGACTATGTAGGAAGTAAAAAAGCCCATATATGTTAAACTGACATTTTGTACAACAAAGAGCAGGAAACTATCATTGATCTGATAATAAACATAAAATGATTTCCAGCTTGCACTAATAGGCATGGATAGAACAGCAGAAGCAGAAAACAAGTGCTTGAAAAATATTGAATTATTCCAGCATCTTGTAAAGTACTTATCAAGACACATTTAGGTTTATGTAGCCTATTGAGATCACTATATCACAGAAGAGACATCCCATTACCCAGGTTTTATTTATTGGGTGTCAGAAGGAAAATACTTTCTTGATGTTTTTGGAGGAGAGAGCAAGTACAAATGGGCATAGAGTACTGGGTACCACACATTCTCTTCAACAAAGTGATAACAATACCCCCGGGGTGGCTGTGCTACCCCATAAGTAAGTGCTGATCTTATGTGGCAACTTACAACTCCTTGCCAATCTCATGTCTATGTTTGTATCAAAGCTTTGTACAGTTAAATTATTTTTAACTAGAAGTTGGCTGCTTCAATGGCATTATCCAGGCCTTTTATTAGCTCTTCTTTTAGACATGTGGTGGGCATAAATTGCATGTTCATAAACGCTGCATTGATTGACAACTCTACAGAAGATTTGTCCTGTATCTAAGTAACCACATTTTACTTGATCATCCTGCTTTACTTTGAAGACGATCAAGTGACTTCGAGACAGTCCAGCTAGAATCTTGTCCTGGAGGGAGACACTTTTTTGTGTTGATTCTTTCAGGAAATGGTGTTGTTTTTGCTCTCCATAGGTTTATCTAGTCTCTTCTGGCTTAATATTTAGAGCTTGACAAGCGTGTAGGAAACTTTTCCATGATTTTAGACATCATCTAGGAGTTGGTGTCCGTGAGGTTGGTGGTTTTGGTGCTATATCACCTTATTTTCATTTCTAATTTGCCAGCACCTCTCAACATAATTCTGGAACGACAATGCCAGCCAAATAATAATTTTTTAAGTGGAGGTAGGTTTTAGGGAGCCTCCTCTAATTCCAGAACAGGACAGCTTTAGGCCTGCCAAGAAGTATTCAGCTTAAATCTGAAATCTAACCTAGCATATAGAACATGGTTTTGAAACATAAAAGAACTGAAATGCATTTGTTCACCTTACAGCAGCATATGACATTATCCATTTGATACTGCTAAAAATATCTACTTACTAAAGATCATAGACAATCAAATTGATCATCATTCTGATAAAGGAAGACAAAAGGGTTTGAAATAAGCATTGATTATAGGTCAATAGTTAGTGAGTGAGATCTACTGATTGAGAATTGACTCTGATTATTTTTTGTTAGACTTGTCAATATCTCTGACAGACACTGGGTTTTTTTCTTTCTCATCCTTCAGAACCATTTCATAGCAATATATAAAGCCGGTTTTTTTCCCTTGGTGTAAAATAAAAATCTGAAAATAATGAGCATAGACTGGAAAACCCTTCCTTGAAGGAACTTTTTAACAAAAATACTCCCAAACAATAGAAACATATGTGATGAGTTCCCAATAATTAACTGAACTCCGTTTGGCTTTATTATTGTCCGAGAGAGAGAGAGAGAGAGAGAGAGAGAGAGAGATCACTTTCATTGTAGACCAACTCAATAAAGAAGCTATACATAAAAAAACCTAGAATTGTGATACATTAAAAAAAATTGGGGAAAAAGAAGCCATACCTATTTTTGTGCAGTATGAAACACATTCATGCTCAATTATGCAGAAAAACAGAAATAACACACCTCCCTTATGTTCACTGACATTGCTGATATGATGTGGGAGATAATAAGCATGTACTAATCTATTCTCGACATGTAACTCCCTTCCATTTTTATTTTTTTAAAAGGATTATGAAGACCTGTACCTGGCTTTGATTGTGATTTAATAGTGCATGTTAAAAACAACAACACTGGCTTGGAACTTTCTATCTAAAATTTACTTTAAGAAATTAAGTTATTCTACCGAAAAATGTGTTTCAAACAGTTTTCAATAGGTTTCTTGACTTCAGCAAAATTTACAAAATACTGTACCTAATGGTAACTAGGTGTGGGCTGGATAAAACAACTATAATGTAGATACACAGTTGGTTACAGAATAGTATGCAGAGAGGAAGCAATCAAAGGACTCATACTTATATACCACCCCATAGCACTTAGTGGACTCACTGGGCGGTTCATAAATTAATTAGCATTTTGCCCCCAAAATACTAGGTACTCATTTTACCAACCTCAGAAGGAGGGAAGGCTGAGTCAACCTTGTGCCCTTGGCAGGATCAAACTCACAACCTTTTGGTTGTAGTACAGCAGTTTTACCACTGCACCACCAGAGTTCGGTGAGAAAGAGAGAAAGAGAGTATCAGTGGTTCCTTATCAAACTGGGAGGAGATAACAAGTGGGATACCACAAGGCTCAGCTCTTCGCCCATTCATCTTCAAAAATATTAATGGAAATGGAGCTACAGAAAATGCTTATCAGATTTGCAGATGACTCAAAATTGGATGGAATAATTAATACCCAGGGAGACAGAAACAAAATTCAAAAGGAACTTCATCAAAAGTCTTGAGCACTAACCTGAAAACAACAGAATGAAATTTAACAGGGATAAATGTAAAGTTGTATACCTAGGAAAAAGAAATAGAATGCAGATACAAGATGGGAGATACTTGGTTTAGGAATACTACATGTGAAAAAGATCTTAGAATTGTTGTAGACCACAAGATGAATATGAACCAACAGTGTGATGCATTAACAATGCATTAAGAGCACTGGTTATCCAATATGAAATACTTGGCTCAGACCCATTGTATGTCAGATATATTTAGCCATCAACCTCAATGAATACCATTCCATAGGAGGTATAATTTGAGGAAAGCCCAATGAGAAAAGTTTACCATACTGTTGTAGCTGCGCTGCAGATTGCACCTCAACCAGAGAACTAACTTCCATTTTGGAATCTTCTTGTACCTCCATTCCAAGAGGATGCCAGGCCAAGTACATCCGAGGTCTTGCTCCACAAATGCACAATTCATACTTAGATTATATTTCATACTTCATCAGATCACAGGCAGTTTCTGCTTTGGAGCTTTGTGCAAATACATTTGACACCTTTCCCTACTTCTGCCCCTGCTGACTCCTGCAAGACAATAACTATTTATTTATGGGTGGCTACATTGATTTCACCTGAAGAAACCAGAAGGGACCCAATATGAAAAACTGGATCAAGCATATTTTTTTCTCCTGCATAATTGCACTCTTAAAAAGATACTTATACAGCTGTTGCAAAGATCATTGAGGATAGCTGACTTCCTACATGTGTTCTTGTAAGAGTTATATAATTCATGGAGCTGATTGTGTTTAGTTGACCATATATCAGGGCGCATCTGAATTGCACAGCCACATGACCAACCATGAGACGTAGACACACCTCACAACATTGTCAATTAACTGCAAGTTATGCCAATCCTAAACAAATGTGAACAGGATGCTAGTCAATGTATAAGAAGTATTTCCAATACTGCATTCTACTAAATGCATGCTACATTATCCTTTCTTTTTACCAACAGTGGAAGGATGAAAGGCTGAGTCAATCTTGTGCCAATCAGGATCAAACTCAGATTGTGAGCAGACTTTTGGCTGCTATACTGCAGGTTAACTACAGTGCCACAAAAATAAACAAGCCAGGAAATGGAGCAAGTCTCTTTTTTTCCAGTCTTATGGGATAAGCTGTAGAATGTTTATACTATTGCTGTCTACAGAAAGGGAATAAGATAAGGTTGATGGAGGAAGGAGGATATAGCTTCTTTAGAGTAGAATTTATGTAGTACAGTATTTATATGGAAGTGCATGTGACATTCATATGAATACCAAATGAATTCATTATAATCACTGCTCTTCCCATGAATACCGAATGAATGGTTAATGACTGGACTCTTAAAGAGCTACATTTTTTTTAAAAAAATGCCAGAAACAATGGGAAAATTAACCTCATTATATTGTGAAGAGGTTATATTTAGACAAAGTATATGAAGATAGTCAGACTGCCTGTCCTGGTTTTTGGCCAGTTCTTTGTTTATAACACTGTGCATCTCTATTCCTCTTCCCCTCTCCCCCATCTCTTCAGTGGGATTTATTCCATATGCTAAACACTAATTAATATTTATGAAATTGGTATACTTCCTCACTGATGAATTCCAGAGGTTCTTTTCTCGGGATAGTTTTATATCTATTTTACAACAAAATAATAATAATCTGGGGACAGGGGCAAACCCTGCCAACAAAGAGAATGCTGTTCTGTTGAATCTGTTTGATATGTTGTTTTCTGTGGAGATAGAAGTATCTATAACATAACATAAACTGACCATCTCCAGGAGTGAAGAATAAGAAAAAAGGGATGCCTGAGGAGAACAATGTGGATAGCCCTCCTCACAGAATAAATGTGGTGCAGCAGCTAGGACCAGTGGTCCAAGTTAGGCAGGTGAGAAGCTTCCCCATAGATGTAGCCAGAAATCTTCAATCCAAATAAAGAGATGTTTATTAAATGAATATATTGAGACACAAGGAGGGAAAGAGAATATATATATATACATCAATAGCATCCTTGATTATTTGGCAGAAGCAGCAAAGAGCCAGGTGAGAAGGATTTAAAAGAGCTTATTCCACATACAGTACTGAAAGTTTTTGCCCAGTCTAGTTGTGCAACCAGGTGAGTGGCAACTCCACAAAAGTATCCATGTTCTCACCTTCTGCACCAGGAAACAAAGAAGTGCCCAGAAAGACTTGTCTGGCCAACAACAGTACTGTTGGATGATAGCAACTTGGCTGCAGATGACTGCAAAAAAAACAAAAACAAAAAAACCATCGTTTTACAGAAATAGACATTGGAATTAGGGGAATATTTTAAGAATATTGTTATACTGTTTGTGTATTCAGTTTTTAGGTCCCAAGGCAAGCATTCACCCAAGCAATTGCACCAGCAGAATGCAATTTGCCAATCACGACCCAAGAAAGAATATCAGACCACCAGAGAAGGCCAATCAGTTAAGTATGGGGTGTTTGGGTGTGGCCCTAGTTAACATATATAACCGTTATTTTCTCCACAGCCACATGAGCTGTCTGCAGGCTACAAGGTGAAGAGGATTCAGAGATGGAGTTTGGATCCAGAGGTTTTTTGGTTTAGTTTTCAAAGACCTTTCGGTTTCATTTGTGGTTGCGCCTCACTTTTTGGCCTGTTATGGTTCCCAAGGTCAAGGTATTGGTAAGAGGCCATCCAAATGGCCAGCCAGGTTTTCACCTAGCCCTCTGGCTTCTTCTGCTGATGAGGATGATGATCATGGTTTTTGGGCTATTTTGGCCTGGCTGAGGATTCTGGAGCAGGCGGCAGGGCTACTGGCCACTGTGTCCACCCCCAGGTTGGACTCAGAATCAGGTGGGCTGAGTGGGATGGGAGGTTCAGCAGGGGTTAGAGATGACCTGGTAGAGATCCATTCTAGACTCTTGGTTCTGGAGGCAGCAGGATCCTCTGGAACTCCAGTGGAGGGTACGGTGGCTAGAGTAAGGTGTACCGAGGCAGTGGGCTTTGAGGTAAGAGTTGTGGGGGAATCATCTTCGGACAGTACAGAACAACAGGAGCCTGTGGCAACAGGTTCAGTGGACACCATGGGTGTGTCCCCCTCCTTGGTTTTGAGTGCCAGTGCTATGGAGGTTTCCAATGGACTTGTTCCCCAGACTGGCCATGGTAAAGGGCCATTCCTGATATATTTTTTTCTGTGATATTGTCAATACTTGCTCCTCCAAGTGTCCAGACCAGGCAAAGGCGGGGGGAGAGAAACTCTTTGTTGGGATTGGTGACAGTATTATGGCTTATTGGAGCTACTTGCCAAATGAGGGTTACCTCGGGGGCACAGGTGTTACCAACCACTTGGAAGGCAGGGATGGTGGGAGGCATAGTGGTAATGGATTCGGTCCTGATGGCCATAGATAGTGGGGGCATGTGTGTCACCAATATGTTATGTACTGATAAGAATGGGGGGGGGGGCAATCGCTCAGAGGTAGTTCCCATTTCATCTTTTCCATCAGCAGGCCCATTGGTCCTGTTTGGACAACATTTGCTGCAACCCACTAGGACTAGGATTGTCAGAGGGGAAGATGTATTGCAACTAAGAGAGGAGAGAGTGCCTAAATAATGAAACTAGAAAGCCGGTTCACATGAGATGGCTGTTTATGGAAGCCTATGTTAAAAAAGTCCTTGCATGCAACATGAGTGAGAGAGGGAGTATTGGTTGGATAATTACCTCTAATCTTCTTATTTCTTTTAGCGAAGCCGGGACTGGACCCCGCAGACCTGGACATTACGGCCGCCAAACCCACTGTGCCACTGCAGTGGGTTCGGCGGCCGTAATGTTGAGGTCTGCGGGGTCCAGTCCCGGCTTCGCTAAAAGAAATAAGAGATACCTCTAATCTGACACAGAAGGAACAACTGTCAGCCAGTATTGAAGTTCTGTACTTAATTTCTAAAATAATGTGTGCAGAACTTCAATACTTACTGCATACCTACTGGCTGCTGTTTATCACCTCCCTTTTGAATTATAATAGTGATTGATTTTAGTAGCAGATTTTGGAAATCATCAAAGAATTTTAGGGATGTCTCACCAATTATCTGAATCATCTATTGGAACCTAGAAGTTCTACTAGCATTTACAAATGTATAGAATAGCCCAGCTTTTGAAATCATTGGAGCATGATGTCCAACGCAGGTTGAAAAATCCTTTGGGTGCTTCATTTTGAGATATATATCTAACACCCATCTTCAACTTTTGTTGTTACCATTACCTTTTCTTCTACTGAGGATTTTTTTTTAAAAAAATGGCTGGTAAAAAACTGTGTAATATGTATTAAATCACCTTCCTGAAATGAACAGTGGTTAATTTACTGATTTATCCACAAAGGAGAAAAAAAAATGCAAACTGAAGTTATGTTGACCCTTGGGAATGTTTTTGAAATTCCTGTTACAAATTTACTGGAACCCTGGTGTTTATACTTGAAACAGGAGGCATTTCTGTGTGCCAACTCAGAGAGAAGTAAAAATAATAAGCAATTTATTTATTTATTCCAGGTTTGAGAGTGGGTCTTGCTTGCTCGTTCTGTTTTGTTTTGCTGTGCTTGGCCTGCAGCTGAACTTTTCTTTACTGTACTTAGTCTGCAGCCAAACATGTAACAGAGTCCCTAATTGAGACACATGAAGCTCATAAGAGGCTTTAGACAAGATTCAGCTAGCCACAAAAGTCATTATCTCATTTTCATTTATTAACATGATATTTCCAGTGGATTAACAAGGGTTTCCCTTTTGTTGCTTGACACTAGCCCTAAAGGGGCTGCTGCCTTTTCATCTCTCCAGTGACTTTTTACTCACATTAGATTACAGTGAATGTTCAAATTAAAGAATGAGCATTTATTATATCTCTTGAAATATAATTTCCTATTGAAAGGGGGATATACTTCGGGGGAAGTTTAGGATAGAACAAGAGTTTGTATAAATGTTTATTTAATGATGCATGAGAGTCCACAGTTTTGTTCCTGATTGCCCAAATACCAAAACATATTTCCTCTCACCACAGACTTGGGGAAATTAAATAAATTGAGCATTATCAGAACTTACATTTTACTTATTTGTTAACATTTATGGTTTGCTACTTCTCCATGATACTCATGGCAATATTTTATCTCTGCATGACTAAGAGAGTGTTACTTGCCCAAAGCTAACATGGAAACTTCATTACACATACATGGACTCAAAGTTGGTTTTTTTACAACTCAGTTTAGCCTGTTTGCACATCTCCCATGCTGACATTCCATCGAAATCATTTCTCTATTCAGTGGTGGGCAGCAAAAAATTTCACTATCACACAATGGGTGGAGCCTACATCATGGGCAGAGCCTAAGTCATGGGCGGAGCCTATATCATGAGCGATCTAGTCATGCCTGCCATATGGCCATGTATACATCTGCAAACACAGGCAGCACTGGCTCTTTGGCTGTAAATGGAGATGAGCACTGCACCCTAGAGTCGGATATGACTGGCTTTTGAGCAAGGGAGACCTTGAACCTCTTACAGGGACAAAACCTGATGTGAAATTTGAAAACCAATCAGGGATTTTCTGTTATTAGTTAAAGGTTGCCCTTGCTTGAAATCCAGTCATTACTAACTCTAGGGTTCAGTGTTCATCTCTGTTTATAGCCAAAGAGCCAGTGAACTTGATCCACAAAAGCTCACATCAGTTAGTCTTTAAGGTGCCACAACATTTTTGTCTTTTTGTTTTGTTTACTCTCTGATATGTTTGCACAGAATAAAACTTTTTAAATGGTAGCTGTGTTAGTCTGGGCAGGACAGGGAGGTGGGCATGGCCACCCAATTTAGCTACATTCCCCACTCACCCAAAGGCCACCCAATTTTACCGCCACCCTGCCCAAAGACCATCCAATTTTTCTACCCCCCCTCCTCTGCTGGGGGGGTACAAACCTGTTACTGCCCACCACTGTCTTTATCCCTTCTTTAACTATCATCTCCCAAAGCAGGAGTTGCCAACTTTTTCCAGTCATGGGCCGAGTCATACTCCCTCAGACAGTTGTGGGGTGCAGTCTCCCCCCCCCCACTGTTTACAGCTATTGTAAATGTTTTTGCGACGGCTGTGGATTCGTTTACAGCTTTTGTAAACAGGGCTGGACTTTCCTATAGGCTAACTAGGCCTCAGCCTAGGGTCTCAAGATCAAGAGGGACCTATATATTGCTATACTGTATATCACAGTAATGATGTATTTTATTATCTCTCATGTAATTTACAAACTTAAAAATGGGAGGTGAAAGGGCCACATAAGTGGAATAGCCTAGGGCCTCTTTTCATGTAAATCCGGCCCTGGTTGTAAATGAGTCCACAGCCGACTGCGGTAGCAGCAGTGGCTGTGGTGGCTGGAGCGAGGGCAGGGAGAAGAGTATTTGGCACTATGAGCCAGATCCGGCCTGCAGGCCATAGGTTGCCTACCTTTGTCCCAAAATCACCATTTGTTGCAGAACTTATATACAGTCAAACCTCGCACAAAGAGCGCCTCACTTAAAGAGTAACTCGCTTAAAGAGCAGAATTTTCTCTGAATGTTAGCTTCACTTAACAAATAAAACCAACCAAAAACTTGCTTAACAAACAAATCCCCCCACAATTGGTCACTTACAATGGTGTTTCACTTAAAGAGCAAACTCACTTAAAGAGCAATCCTGTGGAACACATTATGCTCTTTAAGTGAGGCACAACTGTACTTGTAGACACTTTGGCATATATATATATTATTTTTATCCCACCTTTCTTTCCTATTAGGGACTCAAGGCAGTGCACACATTTAAAATAAATGATTAATTAACTCAACCAAATTAAATTAAATTTAAATGTATAGCATACAAATATTTAGAAACATTATTTAAAAACTACACACCTTAAAAGACTTGTCGATCTCAGTTGCCCACTAATGTCCCAATAGTCTCTCTAAAGAGCCAAGTTTTTAGCTGCCAGCAGGAAGGAAGGAGACCAACTACACCTCTTAAGAGAGAAATTGCCACTTGATTTCTTATCAGACATGCTTTTGAATATGGTGAATCCAAGAGAAGGCACTCTTCTGAGGATCTTAATATACATGGGAGTTCTTAAAGAAAGATATATTTTTCACCTAGCCTGGACCTGAATTATAAAGATGGGAGGGTCTATACTAGAAGCTATATATTATGGTGATACTATTGATGGATTTGGACATGGGCAGTAACAACTTGATGGCATTCCATCACATGTTTTATGACACCATGGGGATACAAGGTTGTATCCCATAATTACTCTCAGATACATTACAACAAGCTTTCCTCATCCAATTAATCTGAAAAGCAACAATCTCTCCCTATTGTTTTTAAAGAAAAAACTATTAGTTCTACTTATTCCATAGAAATTGGGATATAATACAAAATATAGTAGAGGACAAAATATAAAATTAATTATTACAGATTGATCACTTGACAGAGTTTTTTTTTTAAAAAATAGATTTTCAAAACAATACAGTCTTGGTTCATGCATTTTGGAATCCTGCTTTTCACATTTTGGAAGATCTTTTGTGATTATTTTTCCCACACTGAAGTTATGCTCTTGGGAAGCAGGGCTGTCCTGACCAATCTAGAATGCTTGACAACAGCAGCCGAAGCTGCCTACAGGATGACAAGCATGCTGGTCAAATAACTGATTTAATCTCTCTGGTAATTTGGTGTCATATCTTGAATAATTTCTAAGGATATCATTGGATGGGTCTTTAAATAGGACTTTCACTCTAGGGGAAAACCTAAGATACTCTGTGTCGTACATAAAGATCAATCATTGCATAAAATGTATTCTCATGCCTTCATTTTACATGTTTCTCTAATATAACACTGCTCTAATGAAGAAAAATGATGAAATCCTTTGCCAAGCTGTGTTTTTACTGGAATTGGTTTTTGAATTACTCTTCAATCATAAAAGCTTATTTCACATTTTGTGTAGCCCTGTAAAGTTTAAAAGTGATACTCTGGACATCATATATTTTAAAATTGTTTCCTTATCTCTGTTTTTAATGGTACATCATAAAATGTGGAAGTTGTTTAAGAATCTAAGTTGCTTTTCTATTTTTTTGCTGCAATATCTTTCCCATCCGAGCCACCAGACTTTTTTTGTGTCTCAGTTACTTTCAGTTTTCCTTCATGTTTCCTTAAAGCTTGTTTATAACTCCAAGGATCCCAAAGTTACATCATTTTAATAAGTTGAATATGCATTATAAGCAGAGGTGAGAAAATCAGGGCCTTTCCTTGCACTTTTTCTACTTCTAGTGAATTTCTTACAAATCAAGTTTGTTTTCTCCTAATTATCAAGACAATTGGTAATTTTAGTCATATCAGAAAACAAAACAAAATAAAAATAAAATAAAAAACACTGTAGCACTTCTTTTAAAATGAAGTGAAAGAAAAGTCTACCCATTTGAATCAGTCCAGTTCAACAGGCAATAATCATATAGATCATATAGATGGTTCAGGAATCTCTGGCAACATCATTATAGTCCAAATCTCGACTACATTCTTTCCTCTTCTCTTTAAGCAGTCAAAGCTTTAGTCTTGCATGGATGCAGGGGGCATTGTCAGCTGCAACTCAATCTGAATATACGTTTTTCCTGCCCCATGGTGCTGGGAGAACTGGTCTTGTAGGCTGGCTGGCTCTGGGCCATCTTTTCCCTCCAAGGCAAGCAGGAAAATGCCACTGGCATCAATTTGTTTAATGTGGCTCCCATCTTGCCATGAAGTGACCCACAAACTGTGATCACAGAGACACCTCATCCATAAGCCCTACAAGTTGGAATGGTTTTAAGAGAAGAAATTGCCTTCTGAGATGAAATGGAAGTTTATTTCAATGAACATAAAAAATGAGGTTATGGCTGGGTGGCTTTCTGACATTCAGGAATTTCACTCTGTTATTTATAGGAGGTGCCCATTGTTTTCCTGAATTCTCTCCCTCCAGTGCAATCTTTCATTTCAAACTCACATGAGACTTTGGTTGCCAATAATGTGAACAAATGTTTCGATTTTGGAACCAATGAAAATGATATCCACTAAGACATGGCATCGTTACAGAACAGATAACTATGGGGCCTAATTTTTCTGCAACTCTGTGTTGTATACCCTTTTATAGCCAATTAGAAGATGTTTTATTTCCCTCATTAAAAGTGCAGCTCACAGTCACCATGTTGAATCGATAAGTATGAGCTGGCACATCCTGCATGCAACCTTTCCTTGAGGAAAACTAGCATTTGTCATCTTTACAATAAAGCTTTCCAATTTTTCTGATTAATATTTAAAAGATGTACTGTGATCTGAGAAACTCACACACAGATGCACAAACATACATTCATCTCTGTTCCCAAGGAGCGTATACCCATTTACAATGAGTTCACTGAACATCATGGCCAAAATCCTGTTGATTATTTATGCTGGTATGTTCAATGACATAAATCTCAGCAGTGAATTCTTGCCTCTTAATGAGTTATCTATGTTTTCTTCTTCGTACATCAATAGTGTAACTTAGTGTGCAACTCATTAACTTGTAGCAATTCAGTACTTTGATTTATACCACTATACTTGCACCATCATAGGAAACAAATAGAATTGTTCTGGCCTATACTATAATTAACTTTAGATGAGAAGATCTCCACCATCACCCCATATTGGATTATGAATTCTTAATTTCTTCTCTTTCCCCAGTTAGCTGACATAAGTAAACCTCCCTCCATGACTCATTGTAGTACAGCTTCTGGACGGAGGAGAGTCAATGGGCAAATAAAATTCTTGTGTGAACAACATTTTCTCCATTGACCTCAAAGCTTTGACTTCAATTCCACAAACACAACTTGCCTTTGCCAAGACTGAAACTCAAGAAAAAGCCCTAATACTGAGATGCTTGTGGAATTTTGAGATGTAGCCATTTTCCTGCTCATCTAATGTGCTTATCTCTGTGAGCACAGGACAGTGCTGCGGTGTTTATTATGAGACCTCGGAATAGATGAAACATAATCTTGGAGTTAATGAAGAGCAACAACTGAATGCTGATAAATGATCTGGAATGCAATGGATTGTTGCTCTATTTCATTACATGATCATATAGTGTAAGTATCCTCCAGCTTGGATGCTTGAGAAGATCTGCAGTCTCAACACCTGCTCTGGCTTTGGTTTTCTAACAATCCAAACATACAAATACCCTTGCCCTTCTCTTTTCTTTCTAAGCCTATTAGTTCTGAAAAGGATAGCCAGCAGGGGTGTGCTGGGCACCTTTGGAGGGTGGTGGACAGTAAGGGGAGGTGGGGGCGGAGGTGGGCGGAGAAATCCCATAAATTCCCATTACCTCTGTCTGCCTCTGGTGGGCACTAGTCATGGGGCACACCAGGATGAGTCCCTGTATCCCTGTGGGCCAGCACACCACTTATAGTCAGTCAAGACTCAGGGGGTCTTCTTAGCCAGGAATTCCCAACCTAAGGCCTGCAGGCCAGAACTGCCCCATGGTGCCACTTCATGTTGTCCCCCACACCTCCAAGGGCATTCAAGAAACAAAATGACCATCCCCATGATACCTGAAATTTTGAATTCAACATTATAATTAATCAAAACGTTTATTAAACGCCACATATCACAACACTCACACACACATGGAAAATAAGGTAGAAGCCAAAAGTTTAAAATCATACGATTGGAATCCTTGCCAGAGGGAAGGGAAAATTAAAATCCACTAGACATGTCCCTGATTGCCTCCATTGTCTCGGTGCACTGGGTCAAAGGGTGTGAAAACCGGTTTGTTGACTTTTCTGATAAGCAGAAATTCCTTCACAAAGGAAGCTGAATGACTCATACCTCTGGTTTGATTAAAGTTCAATTAAACATTGCCAGAACACTTACACAAGACATAGCAGAAGAGAGAGAGACCAACATGGGCAGGATTCTGTGGGGAACACAAGAACCATGGAACCCCAAAATTGATCAGGGAAAAGGGGGGAAGCAAGAACCTAGGAGAAGCAAGCGAAGTAAACTGACAGCACAGGGACAAGCAGATATCCCGTCGCTCACGTATGCAGCAAACAGATTAAAAAGGACAAACAAGGGCTAAAATGTTGATTTCCCTTCTTCCAAGATCTCCCATTAACTAAACAATTAAGACATATTGACTCTAACATCTCTCTTTGTTTCTTTGCTTACACGCTAGACGCTAAACCAATTGCGTCCGGAGGCTCCATTCATGCCGGAATCCACTGTTTCCCCGCCGCTACATGCCATTGGCTGCCTGTTCTGCTTGCCCGTCTCCCATTGGAGGAGACGCGCTGCTGCTCCCGCCTCTTGCCCCTTTGACTCAGCCAGCAGAAGATACATTGTTTCCTTTGTAAATAGCTGTGAAACCACAGGAATTTTTACGACCCTAGTTTGCAACAATGTTGCCTCTCTGCTGAACCAGCCTCTCCGCTTTTGATTTAATCTGCCGCTTTTGTGTAACTAAAGTCTCTGACCTCAGAGCTGCCTTTGTTTTATGTTTGCATGTAATTAAAATATGTTAATTGCCTTTCCTCCTTCCCAGTTTCAGTCCCCTCTCCCTTGTCACCTAGAAGTTAGTTTAGAAAGCAGATATAAGGCTTTAGAGGTGGGTGGGGGAGATCTTTGGTTCACCAAATTTGTGAACTGAGATCACGAGCAGTTTTTCTTCAAAACGATTGAGGGAAGGTAGCTGTTTAGATTATAGGCCTGGCCAGACTATAAACCTGAATAGCTTTCCTTTGCTTTTGCTCCCAATAAATCACCTTTGTTTTGATCGATTTACCTGTCTCGTTGTAAGTTCTTGGAATTTTCTACACCTCTGCCAGAGAAACGTACCTGGGCACTCAAAATTTTGGGTAACACCCATTTGAAGTTGTTGGGAAAAAATGACCACCCCATCATACAGGCAGGGCAAAAATGGCTATCTGGTCCTTGAAGTTGACTGAGAGAGCATGACCCAGCCCCTGACTTGAAAAGGTTGGGAACTCTGATATTAGCTGTTTTATCTACATCTGTAAGGGTTGATAACTCTGTCATTCCCCCATCATCAGTGGCACTCTAAATTATTAGCATGTAAATGTCTATCTGTGCTTTGTGTTTGGAAGAGGTAGTTTTCAGAATGCAGTGTTCAGGATTTGCCAGTTAGCATGACCAATGGCTGGGGAATTTTAGAAGCTGTACATCAGGAGTTCTCAAAATCCAGGGGCTGGGTCAAGCTCCCTCTGACAGTTTTGGGGGCCGGATGGCCATTTTGCCCTTCCTCCACCACATGGCACTTCCTGGTGTAGTGGAGGCAGTGGGGCCCCCACATGAAATGGTGTCATGGGCTGCATCTGGCCCACAGGCTGCAGGTTGAGAATTCCTGCTGTACACCAGCAAAGTAAATTTGCCAAGCTTTCTCTGTATCCACCCAGCGCAAAATGCTGTTTCTCTGATTGAAATCAGCCAAACATCTCTGGCTATTTCATATTTTATAGTCAACTTTTCATATCAAATGATGCCTCCAAACTACAGTACATTATATTTAATACAACAAAGAACAGACTTACCAACTCTTCAATTCTAAAGGAGGAACAACTTTAACTTTTAACTCAAATGTACTGCCTATCTCTTGAATGTGTTTGTGATTGGATGTGAAATCATACTTAATAACATGTCACAAAGTTGGGCAAGACCAAAGATGGATGTTATCTTGTAATGCTCAATGACCTTAAATCATTCCAGACGATCTTTTCCATTACAACAGAAATGACAAGCCTGCTCCACAACCCAACTGAGATAATGGGACTATATTCAATGGAAATCAATTGGCTTAAGCACAAGTATTAGACTGTAAGTCTTTCAACTTAAAATCTCTCTTCTTTCAGACATTAAATTACAGACAAATCTTATAAACTCATATTATTAGACATGATAAACTATTACATTTCATGCTTTGTCTCATATTAGCAGTGAATAAGGAGTTATATAGCAAGTTGTATAAAGAAATGCTTGTCAGAATCTCATGTTTGATAAAGAATATAATAAGTGACTATGAGAGCTACGTTGTTCACTAATATTAAACATTCACTTGAAGGGAAAGGGCACGAATAAGAGTGCAAGATTTGATACAACCATATAACAATTTGTTTTAAAAAATCTTGAAATAAAAACCTGGTGTAGAATATGGTAAAATCTCAAAACCAAACTATGTGACATATCAGCTGCATATAATAGCCACCTGGACAGTCATGGAAAAATCATTTCAAGAGAATGTGACTTGAGGCAGAAATGTGACTTTAAACAGTCCTCACTCCAACCTCGATCCCAAATACTTGATTTCCTTAAACATTTAAAACAGCACATTTCAAACATTTCTCCTAAGTAATTTTTGTGTATGCAATTTTGCCAGCAGTAGTTCTGATGTCTGAGCCATAGGGAAGCGGCCTCTTCCAGAGAGAGTTATAGTCTTTACAACTCATAGTTCATTCACTACCCTTAAACTACAGATAACAACCAGGGGCAGGGGCAATCCAAATTTCTTCTCACAGCAAGATTTTCCTGAATAATTTGTCAGGAAACCTCACAGGATTTCTGAGAAGTTTTATGGTATTTTTTTCTGGAAACAATGCCATTCTGTGATGGTTTATTACAATTTCATGTACAAAATTTACCTCAAAAGGGCAGAAGAAACTCTAAGCTGTGTGCATGTGTTACAATTCCCTGTACAGAAAAAAATGGGACAAAAAGGGGGTGGGTGGGATAAAAAGGAAATTGAAACTGCAGTCTTGCTTTTGTAGGAAGACAGGAAATTTGACTGATGTGGTTAGAAGTCTCCGTGGTTAGTTTTGGCATAGCAACACTTGGAAGATTGTATGCAGAGCACGTTCTGAGTACTAATCACAATTTACACCAAACCAGAATTTTCCATGAAATTTTGGTGTAATGCAAGCTGGGGTCTATGCCACCAAATTTATATGCAATGGAAATGGATTGTGTAATCCATTGTTTAATAAAGCAAGGATGAACGTTCAATTGTGTTTCCTATCCTTTATAAATTTGTATAAGTCAGCACCTCAGAGTTTGGCTCAGCACATTTCTATTTTGGGAGAACAGGATTGCCAAGTGAGCAGCAAAATATTCGAGATATTCCTTGAAACCAGGAGATAGACCCTTGTGATGTCAAGATTTATAAGCCTTTGTGATGTCAGAGAGGCAATGAATGGTGGGGCACAGAGAGGTAAATCTGCACTTTGTCTTGTTCTTCCACCCAAGGATGATAGACTAAAACATTTTATTTCTCACCAGCAATGTTAAGATATTTATTGATGTCCTTGATAGAATCCATTAGAAACTGTTCAGATTGTGTTGTGGCAATTTTTAATGTCAAAATTTTACACACCATTTTGTTATTTCTGCAGTTGTGCAATAATGAAACCTGTGTGTGAACTACTACACAAAACTGGTTGCCATACTTAATAACTTTAAGTACCAGGTGGTTTGAACTCCTTCTGTTTTCACTTCTTTCCTTCCCGCTCCCATTTCTGTGCGCATGTGTGTTGTTTTTCAAAAGGAAAGAATAGTAGAAACTCTTCAGGCAAATTGCAAAGTCCTTATATAGTGGAGGAGGAAGAGCTGTTTGTCTCAATTTTGACAGAAGGCAAGGAATTTCAAGAGGCTTTAAAATTCCTCGATGTGTCTTGCCATGATAAGAAAACTTAAATCAATAAGAACAAGGAATGTAGGGAGCATTTGTTACTTCCTGAGCAGGGAGGACATAGGGGACAGAATTGGTTTAGGGCCAGGTGGACATATCCAAGGTATTTCCATCTTACCTTGCTCAAGAGCACAATGGGGCCCAAGTAAATGCACCGGTTATCTGTCTTCTAAGCTGCCTCTCTTTGCTGCTGGTTGTCTAGTGCAGGAATGCACCACACACCCACAGCCACACCCAAATCCACCCACCCACCCACCCACCTATCTCAGGGTCTCCATGCCTGGAGATCCAGGGAGGCACAGAAACCATTAACATGTATGACTGCTAGTTCATTTTTTTTAAAATTTCAATACTGGAGTTGTGGCTTCTTCAGGTTATGCTAATTGACAATTGTACATACCTCAGTCTGGTTGCAATAAGATAAAAGCAATTGTTGTTTTGAAATGAATGAATTTTCTCAAAAAGGTTTACACAGTCGTTGGCTCCACGAATTCAGTCTTTAGCACCTTCATTCATTCATTCATTTCGATTTATATGCCGCCCTACTTGGTGAAAACCAACACAGGGCGGCTCACAACATACAATAAAATACAATGTAACAGTTTAATAATACAATATCACAGTATCATAAAATATAGTACAATAAAATAAATATAAACATAATATAATCAGAATACCATCCATAAACAATAGTACAGAATAGACAATAAACAATATAATCACAATACAATCACTACCCAATACAAAAATTACACAGTAATCGATTTGACGATATCTATCTGTTTGGGCCGGCTCCAGGAGCCTCTGTAGGCAGCGGCAGCAAGGGTGACAAAACTGTCCGCGTTTTAAAGCTCCCGCCCTGCCGCCAGGTGTTTCTGCTCCTCCTCGGCAAGCCTGGCCGGCTCCAGGAGCCTCTGTCATAAAATTTGTACTGAGTAAAACAGCTGCTAGAGGAAGGTGAAACAACCACTATTCATGGTTTAGATCACTTACCAGGAAGATTCGTTATTTCTATCCTAATTTTCAAGCAACTTTATCTGGGTGGTTTTTATTGTGAATAAAAATATAACACTGCACACTGAGCAATAAGTGATTGTTCAGGAGGTCTGCTTTTTCTTTCTCAGCAATCAAATCTTTCTCAGCAATCAAACAAATTCAGAATATTTGATTTGCTGTTCTCACAATATTTTCCACTCAGCCTGGGCCAGGAAGGAGAAGAAATGTCTCCTGGGATCTTGTTCTCATGAAATTCCCAGCACCGAAAAGGGATGAGCAAGTTTTGATAAGCTTTGGATATGCATCTGGTTGAAAGACTCATCGAGAAGCTAGAAGCATAAGGTTTGCTCATCACTATCCATAATACTGATTCAGCTTAGTGGCAGATCCAAATGCAGGATGAAACTGGAAATGATTTTAGGGAAGCAATTGTGATAGCTTTGGAATCCAAAATCTGGTTGGGGAAACAGGGCATGGATATTCATTTCATGACTAGGCTCCATTTATGATCTTACCAGAACTCACAGTCTGCACACTGGTGCCAATTTTCATACTTATTAGCAAGCAAGCATCTTGATATCAATGTATAACAATTTCGGAGAATGGAAAGTGTCCCAGTTTGAGAATATTTTCTACACATATGCTTAAGTAGGGTTTTGTACTACTGAGACAAATGTTGTGATTGAAAAATGCCCTGCCTTATGCAAAAGAAAAAAAAATCAGCTTAAAAGTAGCTTTCCTTTCCCCCCCATATTTCATTCTAAATTAACTATATTTATTTCCCCCCATGTATTCCTATCTGAACAAAATGCATTGACCAAAATTATAGAGTGTTTATCAACCTGGTCATTAGGAAAAAGAGATGAACCCCAACACCCCATCCGTTAGCCACAGTGTATTACAGCAAGTTACACATAACATACGTGAACAACAATAGGATTCTGGACACTATATTTCTAAGCTTCATTTGAATTCAACTTATAGTTCTATAATTGATGAATATAATTTTAAATGATCAAAAGAAGTTTAGAAAAGAGGCTTATTAAGATGAAATTATAGTGGAAAAGGGAGCTATATTCCCTTTCAGCATATAGATGATGTCTAGATTTTAGCCACATTGGCCTAAACCCATTACTAGTCCCAACTAAGGCAGTCAATGTCTACATAAATTCCATTGTTGAAATGGATCTCCTATAGCTGGGATTACAAACAGGATTCTGGTCTATGTTTTACATGTGTGTTACCTCCTCAAGTTACATATGTGACACAGTACCAAGGTTGGTGTTCTGCCACAGGCAGCATCAAGCAACTTTTGGTATGGTTACCAAAGCTGCTTGCCTCAATTGGTGATTCTAGAAGCACATAACTAATTATTGTAAAACATTTCCCCATAATACCTTAAAACAACAACTAGATAATTGATAAATTACTGTAACAGCAACATCTAGGTACATGTTAGCCATCTTTTATCAATTAGTTGGTCTCCATCAGTCCAAATTATTACTGCCATGGCAGGCTTCTGTCTTCTAAATTAGTTGTTTAACCTTTCCATTTTCTGTATCCTCCCAAATATGAATTATACACAACAGGACCTTAATTGGAGAGATGTGAATGAAATAGATACTAAATATTTACCAGAAGATGGACACACAAGAGGTAGGGCAGCATTTATGCTGCACTTTAAGCTCCTTGCATGTTTTTAGTCCCTTTCAGAATTATGAGAGGCCCACAACATGTGCCTGATTTCAAATATTTTCCCTTTACCTCCCCCTACACTTCAAGGACTCCCAGGGAGTAGGTGGTTCCCTTTGACAAGGAGCTGGTGGAAGATTTCTGCAGAAAGCCTCTGCAACTCAGGCTTTCCATTTCCTCAAGAATCAAAGTGCAAACGAAGAGAGCATCGCGTAACAAGAGTAAGGCAAAGTTCCTTGCATTCTGCCGCATTTTATAGATTAAATTATGCTTTCCCCTTGTTCTAGGTTTAAAAGGCAGAACAGAAAATGTAATTTTAACACTGAGAAATGAAAGCTCTTCAATTATTTATAACATTAAAATGTACTAATGTTTGATCAATGAACTTGAGGAAAAACATGTTAACTACAGAAATATTTCACAATGTTCTAAAGTTCATGTGGCAGAGATAGAGGAGTGGAAAGATTATTAGCAGATAAAGAGCAGCATTTTAATAACATCCAGAGTCTAATAATGAGGCTGACAAAAGCAAAGAAATTCAAAGCCCAGACTCTTCTGCAGCTCCTATCTTTACTAGGCACATGGTATCAAATGGTAGGTGGTAGAATAACAAGACACATTCTTTCTCAATCCAGTAATAGGACCAATCTTCTTCTTCTGCTGTATCTGAATCCAAATATAGGTAATCATCCTGGCAATCGTCCATGAAAACTGTTCTGAGAATATAATGCAGTGGCCTTTCATCTGCTTTCCACATTGCAGCATGCCCCTGTACCATTGATCCAGTCCCGCAAGTCACTTTCTGGTCCTGAGCCCTTTTGACAAAGTCCTCATCAGCCCCAGGCCAGTGTTGATGAAGCTACTGCCCTTCATCAAGAATGATTCAAGTGGGATTTAATCCACTTGGGACCATCACCCTTCCCTGTGGACTTTGGCACTCAAGGCCATTAGTCCCCAGGGTTGTCAGGTTAGTTAACCATTGTCTGACACTTGACATTGAGTTGTTGGCAGTATGGTCTACTCTATTTCCATAGCAGGATAACCTGGCCAATTTCAAAGGTAATATTTCTTAGGGCCTATTGTAAAGATGTGATTTGTAATTGTCTTCTGTTTTTTTCTCTTTTTAATACTTTTTTTCCTTGTTGTTTGTTAAACTCTAATAAAAATACTTTTAAAAAAATATTTCTTAGGGCCGCTGTATGTTTGTGCTGTTGATGAAACAATAGCATTTAACCAGCATTTCCAAAGCAAACAGCTGAAGTGTGTCTGAAATCTCTTAAAGTGCATGGTAGGGAATAAAGTCCAGTCAGGTTCATAAGTCTTTTGGATAGGTTTCTCATACTAATGGTTATTCTGTCAATGCCATAACAGCTGGTATCTGTTGGACAATGGTGCAGGGTGGCTGACAGAAGGGTAGCCAAACTGAAACTTTGGTGAGGCCAACTAAGTTTGGTTTTGTTCTCTTTGTCCACCTTTGCTGTACAACTCCTCATCATTTAATGTGTAGTCTCTCATGTTGGTTCAAGAGGATTCCATGCTATTGCATTTAATACTTTGCTGGGAGAAAAGTTATGTGTTCTACTACCCTTTGTAGGCATTATGAAGGGAAGGTGATGTTGGCAGATAGAACAACTAGATAAGGTTATTGTTGTTTTTGCAAAGATATCATGGGGAATATTTTCAGTGTGTGTGTGTGTGGGGGGAATGTGTGTGGGTGTCAGTGGGTCACAACTACTGAATGGAGTTTCTCTCCCCCCTCTCCAATTTTATTTCAGACCAATGTACTCACCAGATAGGAATCTACCTGGGCTGATCTCAAGTAACAACCAGATGAGAGCAGATACATTTTGCATTCTAAGTCACTCAATAGATTCCTGCACTCACTACAATGAAAATCAGTATCTCTGGCCCAAAGATGTTTAAGATGCTTATGTGACCAGATGAACAAACAAAGGCCCTGCTCTAAAGATGGTAATGCTTAACAAAGCTGTTATGTACAAGTAATAAAACCTGACTAATGGCTGTGGTGCAGGGAACATGTTTTTCCTTTTGCCTCATAACAGAGAAATATGTGTATTCAAGTCCTGTCCAAACTAGACTGATATAATGTAGATCAGATTCATCCAGTTGTGCATTATCTTCTCAAGGTGTGCATGCAGGTATACACCTTCCATCTCAACCTGTGCTGGACATTATAGGCATCTCCACAAACGAACACAGCACAGTAACTACAAACTGAGTCCCAGTTGCCGGATACATACTTCTCGTATGCTGCATGCACAGAGCTGGTGCTAGGAGTTCATACAGTATGCAAGCTTGCTTCTGTGTGTAATTTTTGGTAGATAGACCTGTGACAAGGAGGTAAAATCAAAGTTAGCCCAGAATCAGCTTCATCACGAGAAGGAATGGAGTCAACTGTACAGTGACACTGAACCCACAAATATATAAAAGGCTCTATAAGAAAAAGAGCCCAGACACAAAATCTGGGCCATCCAGTTTCCAATTATGCGTGGTATAATGCCTTAGATGTTAAGTCTGTTGTAGGAACATGATGATGACGACGATGAAAGGGAGCAACATCAAAAGTGTCAGCAAGAGGAGAAGGCAATGGCATATCAGTGCGGAAACTACATGCATATTCCATTTGGCTATGTGACTGTGCTACTAATTGGGAAGTGGGGGGAGAACTCTGAAAATTCAGAGAACAGAGTTCTATCAAGCATGCAAAGTGTATAGCTTAAGAGCCTTTTCCTGGGAGAGGGGTCAGCTAAAGAATCACAAACAAGCTCAGGTATTAATTAGGATTTGAAGACACAAAGAAGAGACCAATGGCAGCTGATATCCAGCCTTTCTTGCAAAGATCAAATTAGGAAAATAGAAAGGAAATGAGAGAAAACCAGAGTATTTCTGAGAGGATGAAGAGAGGACATGGACCCTCAACTCCATACACACACACACACACACACACACACACATAACCAAAAAAAATAATCCATACATAGCTACATTTCAGAAGGATGTACAACTCTCTTTCAGCTCTGGCACCTTTGTATTTATTAATCAAACAATCAGTAGTGGAAACAAAAACTTAAAACAATTCAATTAATAAAATTTACTAGATTAATAAGACCGAGTGTCATGTATTAAAAATGACATTAAATATTTACAAATTCTATTAATAAAATACTAAATTAATAAAGGCCTAATATTAAGTATAAAATTTTAATTGGCTTCAGTTCAGTGATTCTTAATATGGCACTATGTAGGAGACTGATAAAAACTGAAATTTATAGCTGTTGGTTGAAGAGAGGTGGAGTCAAGAGAAACTCCAGATTATCCTGTGGGATCATTCCTGAGCTGAAATCTTTGCTATAATTTGGTATAAGAAAGTGGAGATTGGGTTGAATAGATTGTTGTTGTCTTGTATTTGTAAAATGTTTAATATTGTACACTGCCCAGAATGGGAAAATGACCCAGATGAGCAAGCAAGCAAACAAACAAATACAGTAATGGTATTATGCAATGGACATTGCAACAGAATAGTGTAAACCAGAACTTTGCACTTTGTGTTTTTAGTGGATGGTAGTTTTCCCTGGCCAGGTTATTCTGCTATGATAATAGAGTAGACCATACAACCATTGACCCAATGCCGAGTGTCAGGTGGTGGTTAACTAGCCTGAAAACCCTGAGGACTAATGGCCTTGGATGCCGAAGTCCATGGGGAAGGGTGATAATCCCAAAGTGGATTAAATCCCACTTGAATCCATTGATGGAGGGCAGCAGCCATCTAGGATTCTAGATTTGGGAGGGTGAAATTTTTTCAGGAGGGGCAAAACATATTTCAGGAGGGGCATCAATGTCACACCAAGGGGTGGGTTGGGGGGGTGCTGTTAGCTCAGGAGAGTTTTTGCCACCACCGCCCTTGCCCCCTGACTACAGCCCTGGCAGCAGCTTCATCAGTATTGGCCTGGGGCATACACATACCTCCACAAACTGAAGTACAAATTGACTGGCACCATCTTTGAAACAATTTAGGATTACAGTAAATATTGATTTGTATCTACTCTCTTAACTTAACAGTAATAAAATTTCTGCATTTACAGAAGTATGCAAAGTTTGGTTTCACATGAGTACAAGCTCTCTGAGACTAAACAAGCAAAACAAAAACTACTTACTTCATAGTAAGAGGGAAAATGTTCACAGTTTCTCATTATTGCATAAAGAGGGCAAAATTTCCACTCCTCTGTACATAGCTAGTGAGATTTTGTGACTGAAGAATGAATATTGTTCAGTGAAATGCTCACACACCTTGAGGTTTACCTGGCCATTAGTTTGCAAAAATAATTTTCTAATTTAAGTTAGGAACCTCTTCTAAAAATTAATGTTTATTGCCTTCATGTTTCATTATCACTAGAAATTAGTTTGTTCTTTGGTAAACAGTTTACAGCAGGATATAAATACATTCCCTTGACCTATTAACTGCCCCAATATATTATGAATTTATTGACAGTTGCTATAAAATTTACTAACAGCTATTAAACCTTTTTACATACTTGATATTCCTTTGTCTCTATAAGGCAGAGAAAATGAAGGACTTTTTTTTAAAAAAGAGAGAGAATGAGATAATCTGCTCCTGATATTAAATTCCTGTGAGATTTTAATATATCGTCTAACTTTATGGGTCATAAACCAAACCTAGAGCTTACAAAAATTTACACTAGAATATTATTTAAGAAAAAGACACATAAATTTTAGTGTCGTGAGTGTGATATAAACTATTGAAATATATAAAAGCATACCCCAAATGCTAGATTAAAATAACATGACAAATATTATATATTCAAAACAAAAGCATACCATACTGTAAAAATTTAGTATTCTAATGCTATTGTTTATATGATTCTTGCTTTCTGTGATCAAAAGGGCACAATATACTGGAGTTTCTAAATTTCTTCTACAAAAAAAAGGAAGCATTTCATCAATGCACCTTTAAAGGAGATCCATAAATAAAAATCAAGATAATTTTAATATATATTTATCTGCTTTTCTGGAATTATAGTTACATTGAAAGCTGAATTTTTTTTCAAAATGGCATCAAAGGGACAGTAACACAACCCTTAGTTTTTTAACATCTGTCAGATATTAAAAATCTCAAACTTTAAATTTGAGGAGTTTTATAGTTATGATCAATATTGCTAGGGAACCAAGGCATAGAGTTGATGAGCGACTGGAAGACAATAAAGAATCCCAGAACATCTGCAGTCTGAGCCATCAAAATGTGGATTTTAAAAACACATGTACTGAATTTGAAAAGAAAGCCACCCAGACTTGGAAATTAGTAAGCAAATACTGGACCAGAGGTATTTTATTTTGAAAAAGCAAGTTTTCACTAATAATAATAATTTCATGTCAGAGATTACTCTGGGTTGAAAGGCTTTTTAGTGGACACCCAAATGAGGCTCCTTTCATGACCCCAAGTGCAGCTCTCAGGTATTGAAACCCTACCTTCCAGTCTCCAGCTCAGCACCTTAGCCACTAAGCCACCAGGGGAGCTGTTGTTGAATTACAAGACATTGTAAACTATCTCCTCTAGGGGGAGCTCTTGGGACTGTGCTGTTTCCCAAAAGGCCTCACAGCCAGGATCTTCTCCTGGAGGTACAATGAGGAATCAAACTACTAACTTCTAGCTTTGCAGCTAGATACCTAAATCACTGAACGATTGAGGCATGACAACTAAATTATGCCCAGTGTTAGTTTTGACTAACATGAAAATTGATTAGAATTGAATACATTTTGCACATTTTAATTATTATATTATTACAACTGCCACATGAAAAAGCATTGTCCAAACAAATGCAGGAAATCCCCAGGGAGAAGAAGAAATGAAACAACTGTGTGTGTGCGTGGGGGGGGGGGGGGAATCTTTTGCCTTTCTTTTCTTTTTCCCTTAATTTAATCATATTAAAATAATATGTAGCCCTGGAAGCACACTGCATAACTTCATGCAATCATTTGCAACAGAACTTATGATTAGAAAAAAGCTAGAGTTTGCAGATGGCTGGCCCGCATGTAATATAACTTTTCTCACTTTTCTGAATAACCAAGCTGGAATATCCACCAAGCAAACTGGGCTGAGACGCACTACATATCACAGAGCCATCCACCAAACCATCCCAAAATACCGTCCCAGGAATGCCACTGACAAGAGTTTCTCCTGTGCCTGTCCATAGCCCAGAAATTATATAGAATAAAAGCAGCTTTGGTTCTCTATTGTGCGAGCATAGAACGCAACTGATGTGACATCATGGTTTTCCTGCCTCAGCTTTGAAATCGAGCAAACTCACAAAAGCTACTGTAGAGTTCAAAACAAACACAGAGGGTATGTTTAGTTATTTGTTTTTGTAGTAAAATAAAATATTTATTATACACCGACACCTACTGTGAACAGAGGGTAAGGCCACTGTGTTTTATCTCCAGGGTGTCATGTTTGACTTCCATTAGGGATGTATTACAGACCTGTGGGTTTTCATGAATTCAGAAAGTCCACTTTGAACACTGATTTCAAAGCCTACAGGGGGTGTGAGGGATGTAAGAACACTGCTTCCTCGGAAGCAACCTGTTGCATCCAATCCACACCTTATGTTTAATAAGTCAAAACAACTTGCTGGAGAGAAATATACCATTTCCCCCCTCTTTAATAACTTTTTTTTTATAAAAAGAAGGTGTCCTTTTCTTTCTTTTTAAAAGTTTGAATATAAAGTTCAAGATGAAGATAATAAACGGTACTTTCAGAAGCTTCTAAGGGCAAATAAAAGTACATTATCTTTATCTCTTATATTTAACATTAATTCTTCCTTAGTGAATCATAATGGAAAAGATGATGTGATCAAAATGACTAAGCAGGTATCACTATATCATCATAACGGCCTCTTACAGGAATGTGACTTTACACAATCAAGGTTCTAAACAGGAAGAACTACAGCCAAGTAAATGAAAAATCAGTGTAAAAATGTGTGAGGCTGCAAAATAATGGTGTGGGAGCGGGGGAGGAATACATGAATTTCGATACCATTATATTCCCTATGATCAAATTGGAGGTGGAAACATCTACTCTTTTTAATTCCATATTCAGAGTTTTTAAAACCTCAATTAATTTAATTATAAAGCATTTTCTGTTAATTTATGTTAATTCTACCATATTGCTAATATGGTATGCTGTTCGCAATAGGGATATGACTAAAGTGTCTTCACCTGCTATGTAGGCACTAAAATGAGGATTGACATGGGGGGGAGGGGAGAGAGAGAGAGAGAAAGAAAGAAAGAACCAAACATACATGATTGAATAGAGAGTCAAACTCAGATTTTTAACGAGTAAACAGTGATAGAGCTAGGCCAAGGCATACATTTGACATTTTGGGGTATCTCTCACATATATATTTTTACCCCCCCCCCAAAAAAAAAAAACCCAACAACAACAGATGAAGCTCTCAGCCATCTCTATATGGTAACCTCATATAACAATTGCCTCGGATAATGCTAAAATCGAGACCAGCCCTGTGGGGCAGAGATTTACCAAGGCTCAGACCACCATTTTGATTGGCAAGAGATCGGGTGCACCCATTCTCCTCCCAACCAAACCAGCACTATGAAGCTGGCAATGGCGGTGTGGCTGGGAAGCCGACTGGGGAGTCCCTGGTCAGCAGCCCAGCCACAACACTGCTACCAAGGGAGCAGCAGTGGGGTGTTTGAGAAGCTGACCGGGCAATCTGTGCTTTGCTTGGGAAGGGAAGGCGCGTTCCCTCTGCAAGCAAAGTCTGATCACTCGCTAGGAGCAGAGCTTTCTGGAGGTAATGTATCCTTGTTTTTGCGAAGCTTGTCTTGCAAAAGCAAAGGTACATTACCAGCGGAGATCTCAGCCTCAATCCCAATGGGCTGTTCTCTGCCTGGGAAGGTGCTTCCCAGGCAGAGAACAACCCAGTAGGATTAACACTGAGATCTCTACCAGTAATGTACCCTTGCTTTTGCGAGGCTTGTCTCACAAAAGCAAGGAACATTACCAACGGAGATATCTTCCTCAATCCCAGTGGGCTGTTTTCTGTCTGGGAAGCACTTTTCCAGGCGGAGATCAACGCTGCAGGTTTGAGGCTCGGGCAGGCAGGTTCCTTGGGGTAAGAGCCTGCGCGCAAGCTCTCACCCCATGGAAACTGGCAGCCCGACACTCAGTCCACCCATTTCCTTTGGGTGAGAGTGCTTGTGGGGCTCTCACCCCAAGGAAATGGGGAAGCTGAGTATCTGATCCTTGGCTTGGTTTGGGGGAAAGCAGGCAGGTGCACTCGCCCCCAGCTTTCCCCAAAGGAAGCCGGCTTTTTTTTAACGTGTGCGATAAACGTATCGCATAATGTTAAAAATTGGATAACACTAAGGCTCGTGGAACCAAGTTTTAGCATTATCTGAGGTATTACTGTATTGTATATGAGCCCTTCATTTGAGCCCTTGTGGCACAGTGATTAAGTTCAAATACTGCAGCAAAAACTTCTCACAATTTGAGTTTGATCCTGACAAGGATTGACGACTGACTGAGCATTCCATCCTTCCAAGGTAGGTAAAATGAGCACTCAATAAATTAGAAACAAAATGCTAATTATCTAAAACAGACCAGAGAGTGTTTTAAGTGCTATGTGGCAGTGTATAAGTGTAACTGCTAATCACTCTTCCTGGACAGAGCATACTGGCAGGTGTGACCAGTGCTAGAAATCAGCACTGTGTGTGAATCATTGCCACTCCAAGGGGCTGCAGTGACTCAGTGGTTAAGAAGCTCACCTTTTTAGCTGGAAGGTCAGCAATTTGGCAGTTCGAGACCTGGGTACTGCAACCTAGCAGATCGAAAGCAAGAAATTGCAAGTAGATAAATAGGGACCACTTTGGTGGGAAAAGATATTGAAGACATGAAATGAAAGGAGCCTCATTCGGGCATTCCCTGAGTGGAGTTTCTCCTGCAAATATCCTTTCAACCCAGAATAATTTCTGACATGAAGTTATTATTATTGTTGCCACTCCAGATGTGTTTTACTTCAACTGCCAGATTCCCTAGCCTCTATTGCCAATGATAAAGGACTATGGGAATTGTAGTCCAAAATACCTGGAATGCCAAAGATTCACTACCCCTGCGATACGCTTTCACAGCTTATATTTTGGATCAGAAGTATCAAAACGTTCCCTGGAAAATTAGTTTGTTTAATTAATGTCAAGGAATTTCTAGAGTACCACTCTTGGAGCCAAAACATTATCTGAGTAAATCAAAAGCTTCTAAATGACCTTTCCTCTCCTTGGTAGTTCCACTTATAGAGGAGAAGGGTATAAGGGGAAGCTTTGAAATTTTCAGAGATAATTAGCTGTAGGAGGGCAATGGGCTATTAATCTGACCCAACAGGCTATCCAGAAAGACACCATATGTGATTTCACCATGAGAAATAACTGTGCAGCATCTGAGCCTTGCTTCTCAATGCTTTTTGCATAAATTGGAAAATCTGTGCCAAACTGCTCTGGAAATAGACCATCTTTTGGAACACAGGGCTAGAATCCAACACAGCTGAAGGCCATGGCTGAACTCCTATTGGAATGGTATATTATACACCTGTGCATTCTCCCTAATTGTAGGATATAGAAATCTGTCTAATAAAAGAATCCGACCATTAGTCCCATTCTCTCTCTAGCTATGTACTGTCAACTTTTACTGGCAGTGATCATCCAAGAACTGAGCCAAGAGTTGTTTGTGGCATTAATCGTCCTTTTCTCTTAGCTGGAATGGATCTTTGATATTTAGGCATCCCCACTGAACTATAGGCCATTCCTATAGGACAGTGATGGCAAATCTTGGCACTCCAGGTGTTCTTGAACTTCAAATCCCAAAAGCCCAGTCAGCACTCCTGCTGATCAGGGCTTCTGGGAAGTAAAGTTCAAGAACAGCTGGAGTGCAAAGGTTCGCCATCACTGTTATAAGACATGGTGGGGAAGCTCTGCCATCAGCCACAGCCAACAACAATGGACAAGTATGATGAGAGAGATATAGTCTAGAGAGCCATACTTTCTGCAGAACTACTGTAAGACCTATGCTGATGCAAGAAGAACCTTGTGTGACCCCTTCAAGATAATTTCCAGTGCAGGCTAAGAGAAATTGCAAATATCACAGCAAACTGAGAAAACATTTTGTTGTTTCATCTTATTACTTAATCAGCCAGGGACATCCTCATCTAGAATGATACAAAAATCATAAAAATTGGCAAAAAGTACTGTGGCTAATCAAAGAATGGAATTTCTCATCTCATGGAAAAACCAACATTGTGGGTTGAGGTTTGATACTAGAGTGACCTAAGATTTTATTCTAATGGACTTTCCCATACACAATATGGGAAAGAGCCTTAAATAAGAAAAGCACTTCCTCTGAAGTACTATATTTTCTCCATGATTTGTGATTGTCCCCATTTAGAAAGAAAGAAAGAAAGAAAGAATACTGTTCCATTTCAAAGTTTCATGATGTTGATGGAGGAAGTATTGCTTGAATGGGAGGATGGAGGACATACTTTTTCTCTATATCTGATTGCAGACTCAGCAAGTTTGCCAGGCAGACTCTTCCCCAGGTTCACTCCTGATTGGCTAGGTGATTCCTCAGCTCCAATTGGCTAGATTTCCTTAGTCAACTCAAATGGTGATTGGCTTCATCTTAATCTCCACCAAAGAAGAATCTTCACAGACCTGGAAGCAGGACATGAATATTTTCCCTTGGCCAAGCCTTGTGGGGGTGTAAACAGGGCCCTAGGAAAGTGCTGATGGGGAGACCCTGGTTTATAGTGGCAACAGTTCCTCTTCATGATAAATTTTACAGCTCCAAGCCATGAAGGGACCACACCACTAAGACTCTCTTGGTATGCAGAAGATTGTTAAGAAAAAAAGACCCTCTCAGTGAAGATTCTCTCTGCAAAAAGGCCTTCAAGGGATACACTGTTTCAGAGGAAATTGATCACCCTCCATACTGCTGATGTTATAAGAGAAAATTGGACAGTTGCTTTTCCTATGAAAACATGAAAAAGGAACCTTCTCAAAATGTCTGGAGCATGTGCTCTATTTGTTCAACATGAGAGCTTCTGTATGGTTTAGCTTGGGGACACACTTGGCCCTCTAAATACATTTTCAAAGTCATCAGGTCAGGGATTGCTGCAGTTTTCAATATACTGTATCTTGTTCCACAGTTTCTAGGCTGTTATCCTATCATCCACTCAGTAAACCTATGAGACTGAAGTAAATATTTGTGTAACAAACACTATGCAATCATGCAAAAAAAAATATTTTGTTTATTTTATTTTGTTTTCTGATATGCCTATGCAATCAATGAGTCTATTCCAGTGATGGCAAACCTTGGCACTCCAGCTGGTCTTGAACTACAATTCCCAGAAGCCCTGATCTGCAGGAGTGCTGACTTGGGCTTCTGGTAATTGAAGTCCAAGAACAGCTGGAGTGCCAAGGTTCACCATCACTGGTCTATTCTAACCAGAGTAAAAAATGTGTTTTGTACTTGTAAAATTGTGGATCTCTCATTCTTAACCACATGCATGCAGTGGTAGGCTCCAAAAATTTTTACTATCACACTGTGGGTGTGGTATGGTGGGCATGGCCAGGGAGAAAGCCCTGTGTTGCACCCAAATTAGGACTACTTTATTTAAAAACTTGAATGGGTGGGGCCAGCCTAGAATTTCTGCTACCAGTTCTGGTGAACTCGTGCAAACTTGCTGATACCCAACACTGCATGGATGTACCACTTAAAAGGCCCCTCCATTCAGAACAAGACTGTTTAGGTCTAGGGCCAGAGATATAATGGAGAAAGTAGAGATTTCACCATTCCCACCTTTCTCCAACTCTCTCACAACAACAGAATGGAAGTTGAACCTCACAGTTCCCTTAAATATTTTAAATGTTTCCATTGGCAACCTATGACATATTTCATCCTTTAAAAACCACAGATTCCAATTCCACCACCAACTGTATAGTCAGAGCTAAGAGCATTACTTTTGAATAAAAATTCATTCCTTTTCTTAGTACTTTGGAGCAAAGAGAAATTATTATAGTTATCAACCCTTGCAAGATGAGTCAAGCTGAGAGGGAAGAAGAAAAGGTGGAGGGAGATGAGAGGGAGTTGGTTTGGCTTAAAGTTCTGTGGTTCAAGATGGACTACAACTCAGCTCTAGAAATCTAGTACTTAAGTCACTATAATATTTTGGTTTGGTCTGAAGAATTCTTATGCATTTAACATGTCCATAATGGGTCGAACTTTGACTGGAATTTCCTCTATTACAGCAATAATCCACTTATGGCAATGGAATTTAAGATCATGAATGTAAAGCACCAAAAGGAGGAATTCATGCATTATAGAAGTAATAATAACCTCAGACAGAAAGAAATCTCTAGCCCTTTACTAAGGCTGCAGTACTACACTGATTTCAATATCCATAAAACTAGACACATGAACCAAAGTCAACTATAAATATATAAAATATATAAAAGTGTGCATGTTTTTGTGTTCTCCAAAGTTCCTCACCAGGAGAAATGATATAAAAGTTGGGGAGTGGCGGCAGGAAGTATGGAAGCCCAATTTTTTTGGCTCAGTAGTTTGAGCTATATCATGAAACTCCATTGCAGAGTGCAACCAGAGTGTAGGCATCATAAAACACATAGGGAGTTTTCACAAGAAATCTAGGAAAAAAAACACTGGAAAGATGACAGAAGAGTACTTTCCCTCCTTAGCAAGAGTAGAAATGACTCAAATTGCAACACTTGAGGAATTATTTCTGAATAAGCTCTAGTTAACTATCTTTAAGACTTACAGTCCCTGTCTAGGTGAATAGAAAAACAACATTTCAAAAGCACTTAACAAACAAATAACCAGTTTGTGTGATTTTTTTTAAAAAGTGCATTGGAGACAAATATGTTTTCTTAGCTGCTGCTGCTTCTTTTATCCAGGGAAGAAGGGTTGGATTTTGAGTGGTGAAATGAAAAGGAGGAAGGCATGAACATTCCTTCATATGATTTCCAGATGTTTCCTAGGAAGATTCCACTGACTTGGTATTAAGAGTGTAGGATTGGTTATTATTTATTTAGTTCTTTACAAATATTTATAAATCTCATAAATAAAGTTTTCATTCAAAATTTCAAATTGATGTACAGCTCTAGTAACATAATATATAGAATATATAAAGGAACTATACAATATACACAGCACATTAATATACAACCAACATATTAGCATATAATATTTACCGGTATGTAGCCTACAAAACAGATTTAGGTTAGACTGTATAGGAAAGACCTGCACAAATAGTTATGTTTCCAACATGAACTTGAAATTAAAAATTGTAGGTTTATATTGATGATGGGAGATTGTGGTCCTCAAATCACTTACTTTGGAACCAACCCATAGACATCAGCTGAACACCAATGAACTCTAACTTCAATTTTCTAAGAGAAAATATTTTTAATCTATCCATTTGCTCAGTTTCTGCAAGGGTGTGCTGTACTCTATGAAGATCCTCTTGAGGTTCTCTAGTCAGAAAGACTGTACATTTTCTGCTGCTACAACTCATGGAGAAATAAGGTTATGTGCCTCCTCGTTCCACTTCAGTTCCACCACAAAATGTGAACTTCCACTTCAGATTAAATATGTCACATCCAATGTCAGATATTTGGACGACGTCAGAGTCAATAACCCAAGGCAATTTGCTCTGATCTTACCATGCCTTCAGTGTGAGACCATACCATCTGGGAATTTAATAAAATTCTCTGTCCTGCATTGATCTTTCCTGATTCTTTCTACTTTATCCATGTCCACCATAGCTAAAAAAAAAAAAAAACCCACTGGAAGAACTGTTCTATAATATTGCAATGTTACTACTAATGTACAGTTTTCTATGCTTTCAATTCTGTGTACTTTCATTACTTCAACCTTTATGTTCTTGCATTCTATCATTAAGATAATACTGTTATATTTAGGATTCAACAGAGCAACATGCTTTCCATTATAATGTACTGTATTGTAAATTGTATATTTAATCAATTGTACATACATTACATTAACCTCACTCCCAAACTGTAATATAAATATATCTACCATTAGGGAAAGGAAGGGAAGTAGAATTAACAGACAAGTGTTATGCAATTGTTTTCATTGCAATTGTTTCTGTTTAATCATTAATTGAGCTATATTAAGGCATGTAATTTAGTGTATTAAGGTAAATCATGTACTATTGCATTGATGAGGGACTGTGGTGGCTCAAATGGTTAAGATGCTGAACTTGATGACTGGAAGGGTACAGTCGGCAGGTCAGCAATTCAAAACTTGTGTACTGCAAGACAGAATGAACTCCCATCTCTGTCTCAGGTCCTGCTAACCTAGCAGTTCGAAAGCAAGAAATTGCAAGTAGATAAATAGGTATCACTTTGGTGGGAAGGTAAATAACATTCTGTGCATTCCAGTGTCTAGGCATGCGTCCCCTGTGTCCACAGAAACGTATGCAGGCGCAGACAGTGCTATCTCTTTGGCTATAAACAGAGATGAGCACTGAACTCTAGAGGTGGATCCGATTGGTTTTTTAACAAGGGCGACCTTACCTTTACTGGAAGGATATTCCCAGATTTTAGAGAAGCAAGAGGAAAAAGATGGGGTCTTTTTGCAATAGTATTAATCCTTCAAATCATGGAGGATGGTGGAGCTAGAACAAGCTAGAATGTATCTGGTCTGAACAAAATGGAGTAATAGGACAATTTTAAGACAATGAGTTTCTGCTGGATATGAAGTCATTACAGATATTTAAAAAGACACCTCACATGGTCAGTCTCAGAGCAATCATAAAAGTGGAAGATCTAGTAGTAGAGGGCTGGAAAGAAGAGTTTTAAAGAATAGTTGCTAAATTCTTCATTCTTGTTGATCCAAAGCTGTCTTGACAATATATCTCTACAATGAATGTTGAAGCACCATAAGGTTCCTCACCTCTGTGAAAGACTAACATAAAAAGTACTGCAATATTTTCATTTTGTTAATCTGTGCCTTCACACAGATTTCCTCTAAGCAAAACTGCCGCTTGTTCTCTTGAAAAAGCAAGATACACACACACATTCATACAAACATACACAGCAAGAACAGAACAGCTAACTGTCAATAAATGCAACACTACCTCCAATTAAAACTCCTTTCAATGGAGCAAGAGCCATCATCATTTTTTTCAGTTTGCATTATTTGCACTGAAACGTTATGTGCATGCTTTTACTCAAGATTGGCATTCATTCTCATCTTCTTCTGAGATACAAAATATAAATATAACACAAAATACCTCACAGGGTACAGAAAAATGCACCATAGGCCACACAAATGTTAGCATTTCTAAGTTAACATGCACTTTCTCTACCAATATGTCTCAGAGGGTGTGAAAATATTTCCACCAAGAAACTTCAGCTCTAAGTAAATTCTGCCCCAACCCTGTGACAAATGGACATTGCTACTACAGTATATACAAATTCCTCTTTTCCATTTAAGAAAGAACATTCAGAAATTGAGTTCTGTGGCTCTTCAACACAATGATGTACACACCTTAAATCAGGAGTTATCAACCTTTTTAAGCTGGGGGCTGGGTCATGCTTCCTCAGACAGATTCAGGGGCCGGACGACCATGTTACCCTTCCACCACCACATGGCACTTCTTGGGTGTGGTGGAGGAGAGGGACATGAAATGATGTTGTGGGCTGCATCTGGCCTGCAGGTTGCAAGTTGAGAATCCCTGCTTTAAATAAATAATCTTCCTAAATAGGACTGCAGATACAGACCATTTGTGATAAAAGCAAAACTGCTGCATGTTGCAAAATGAATGCAGAACTGAAGACCAAAGTGTTGAAATGGCAGCTTCCTTCTCATAACAAATAACACATTTGGAGGAGATATTTGTCAAAAGTGTAACACTTCCCATAAGAATGATAAAATATTCGTTCCCTACACAGCATGTTTCTGGTCAGGCTGCCTACCACAGCTGTTTAACATCTCTCCCTCCTTTACCTCCTTCATATAAATCAAGCACTCTATAAACCCTAGTGTTGAGTCCTGTGCCAAATAGGGAGCCAGCTCAAGCCGGTCCCTGACAAGGAAATTATGGCAATCATCAATGAATACACCATAGCTTGCAAATTTCTGCTTTGAATGGGAAGCTATTATGACCATTAAGTAGTAGACCCATTTGAGGACCCAATGGCTGGCTGATCTGTGACCTAAAGAACAAATGACACTTAACTGAAGATGCTTCATGTGCATACACAACAATGATGCGGAGAAGAAGAATCCAGAAGTTGAAATAATCACTTGCCTTTGAAAATCCCCTGTAGATTGTGACATAATTTTTTTTAAAAAAATAAATCTTATGAAATCAGTTTATAGACAGATTTTTAAAAAATCATTTATAGACAACATGACATGGGAAAGTATTGTCTGTTTTTGTATGTTGTGTGCTGTTGTATGCTTGTTTCATATTGTCATTTTGCTGACTAAGTCAAATCCCCCCTCCTTGTTAAGTGAACAAAAAACATTTTTAGTTATCAAAAGGTGATCACAAATCCAACTTCTGATAAAGCAAGTTGTGTGCTAATGTTTTCTTGTCCATATCTGCTTTTTCTAGTTGTCTCCTATCAAAATAAAGAAATGGGTTTATTACTCTGGCAGTACCAACTTCTTGTACTTGTCATTCTATCAGGTGTGGGTTGCTGCGTTATGCTACCAGAAGTAATCAATTCTAAGTAGAGATGGATGGTACAGCATTTGCCATTCCCTGACTGGCTGCCCTCCCTTTCCTTCATCTCAGGAGTCTGTCATAGCTGAGGCATATGTTTTCAGCCACTTACACAAACTCCATTATGTGACACAAACTTTCAAGAAGGTAAGTACTGTACAGTAAAACCACAACTTATGTAAAAAGTCTGTTCCGTGACAATTTAGTAAGCCAATTTTTTACATAACTCAAGGCATCCCCATAGGGATGCATTGAAAAATTAAAAATAAAATAAAAATGCAATTTAAACATAGCACTCTTACTACCTTTTGCATGCTAGTGCTTCTGCTTCCTCCTGCCCATTAGTGGAGTGGAAACCGCCGCTGCCCCCCTGTTTTTACAGCTCCGGTACAGCACGGGGGGCATATCTGAATGGGCATGTTCCCCATCCAAGTTTTCTGCAGGGCTCCGGTTTGGCTGGGACATGCTTAAGTGGTAAACCACTCCATCTCCCTCTTCATCCAAGGCTTCCACAGGGCTCTGTTTCCCTCCAAAGCATGTCCCCATCCAAACCAGAGCTCTGCGGAAGCCTTCGACAAAGAGGGGAAAGGAGCAGTTTACCGCCTAAGTGTGACTCCAGCCAAACCAGAGCCTTGTGGAAGTGTGTCCCCAGCCAAACCTTTTTGCCTAAAATTGCTGGACTGTACTACTTATGGAATCAAATGTATTCACATTGGTTTAGACTGTGTGATCATTTTGAGCTGGTGTAGAGGGGTTTGTAGTCATTGTATCAGAAGCAACTCAAGCTAGCTAAAGAAGCACTAAGAGAGGCAGGGCAGTGGGGAAACAGGCTATCTTTTGAATTGTTTCCTTCTGATGTCCAGGTCTGTTTGTTTCCTTCTTCTCTTCCACTCTCATTCCATTTCTTCCTCCCTTCCTTCCTTTCCTTAGGTTTGCTGTCTTACTGCTAGGACAACTATGTGATCAATTGGGAGGGGGAGAGAAAAAAGAGAAAGGAATGAACAGAAAGATGGGAAGAGACTTTCAATCAGCCTTATTAGATAGCTCTCTTCTGGCCCTCACCGTTTTGCCCAGCTTAGCTCTCTTTGGCATCAACCCCACCTCCCTTCAGAGTTGATCCCATCCTGGGAGCAGACCCACCCTTACATCAGCTTCACACCAGCAGGAGGAAAAAGTCCGGGAAAATAAAGCAGACATTTTGTATGGGAGAGCCTTGTCCTTGCAAACCATTCAGCTAAAACCATTCAGGCCAAGAATCCCATTGGTGAAGCTGAGAGAGTGACAGGCAATGACCCACAGGCTCTCCCTCCCTTCACCTTGCTGATGTCCCAGTAGTTCTTCTTTTCTTCAGAAAATGCTGTACTACCTATGTAATTCAGAAGAGCAACTTTTAAACGGTATGAACAATACCTCCTTTGGAGTTGCACATAAGATCACTGCGCACTTTACAAGGCAATGCACATCTCCACCAAAAAGTGATGACAAAATTCACCTTGCATTGAAGGAGGAAAAATGATTTAGGCTTAATCCACTCAGTTTATTTAATTTCTCTTACAGTATTGAGGACTATTACATTTTCTTTCTATTTGACCTGTGCTTCATCTGGGATGTATAATCAGAAGATTAGCTATGGTACAACGATCACTTTGTCCATCACTAAGAATAGGAACCCCCTTAAAGCCCCTGCTCTAGAGAAAACCAAATTACTTCACTGGGACTCTTGCAGGATAAAGGACTTAATGATTGGTGCCTAAAATGCTGAACTGGGAAAGAGCATGATAATTGTTCAGTAGTATATGTAAGTGTTCTGTCCCCAGGAAATTCAAATTGCATACAGATTGTAAGGAAAGGATTCACCCCACCTCATTTACTTCGCACCAGGGTTTATGCACGACTCACAAGTACCCAAAACAATCCCTTTTATATCAGTGGTCTTTGAAAAAATCACCTTCTGCTCTCTGTACTCTTTTACTCTGCAAGCTAATTTTGTTTGCTTTGGTCCAAATGTTCAATTAATGTATTTTTATTTTATTTCTTTGCATATTGTTTCATCCTGGCATCAGTTTTTAAATCTTACCCCCAGCACGTCACACTTCTCCCTCCAATTCTTCTCAAAGCTTTCCTGGCTTTTAAAAATGTTCATTTTTCCACATGAGTGCCTCCCATAATTATATACATATATAGTTTATCCCTAGGGGACAGTGGATTTTCATGTTTGCTTGTTCTCGAATTTGTTCTTTTAGATTTTCCCAATTATTTTTCTTGTTTTGAATATATCTGTGTATTTATTACTTTTTCTATTCATTCTTTTTCTCCCACAGCGGTAAATGTTTTAATGGCACAAATTCCTCTAGCCTCTAATTTTCCAATATACATAAATGAAAAGGAGGACGTGGGTGTAAAAACCAAATATGGTCAGTGATTAAGGAGAATAAAATATATACTTGTCTATGTAAAATTCAGTAGTTTAAAATCCACACAATGTGGTTAAACTGCAAGAATTAAATCCAATTGTTGTTCTAAATAGAGTAAATCTATTGCATCCATGGGACTTAATTTAATTGTTAAAGTACAGAGGATGCACAGAATAGCAGAGTAGCTCCAGAAAATTTCCTGGGAGTTAGAGAATCCTGGCTGCATTTTCAGGGTAAAGGATGGGAGATTAGATGATGAAAGTGGCATTACTGCCACTTTGAGTGATTCAGCGGCACTAGCAACAACAAGACAATCCAATAGGCCAAAAACAGTTTTAAGAGCTACTGGGAAGCAGAAGGTCAGCAGTTCGATTCCCGAGTACTGTAGGATGGAATGAGCTCCTGTCTTTGTCCGAGCTCCTGCCAACCTAGCAGTTCGAAAGCAAGAAATTACAAGTAGATAAATAGGGACCACTTGGGGGGAAAGTAACAGCATTCTGTGCACTCCAGTGTCTAGTCATGCCTGCCACATGACCACAGAAACATCTGCAGAAGCAGGCAGTGCCGGTTCTTCGGATTTGAAACAGAGATGAGCACTGAACCCTAGAGTCGGATACAACTGGCTTTTGAGCAAGGGAATCCTTTACCTTTACCTTTACTATGGCCCATGAGCTGTGTGGATCTATCCCTGGGTTAGAGGTGGTACTACTACTACTACTACAACAAATCCCATGTGATTCAATAGGCCTAGTCTGGTTGTGATTTACTGTGCAAAGCCATAGGATTTCAGTAATTGATGAATAACTCAGGAAGAGTAGATTCTCTCACATTTATTTCACTTGCGTTTTCACTGTATACAAGTTTCTGTACCACACAAACTCCTTTTCTGTGAGACGGTGTGGGTTTGGGTGTGCATTTTCATATGTATCCAAATTGGGCATACATTTTATTGGTTCAAAAATAATGTCCAACCCATTGCCCAAAAAACAAATTGACTGATAAATAAATGGGGGAAATAGGAACTATAACTCTGGATTACAAGAAGATCATTAAGGTACTTGTTTTCAATTAGAAAGTTTTATTAGTTGTCATCAAGTGGGGGTAATAATTGTGTTGTAATTTCATTCAGCCATTTCCTCTAAAGTTCCAACCTCCTCTTAGGTAGATTTAGCAAAATAAATACTTACTAGTATGATAACATCCAGTTAAATTGTTTTCTTTGTCATATAGTTAGCTAGCTGTTCACTTTCTGTTGGCTCTACTGTATTCTATAACGAACTGAACTTCAGAGCCCATTTTATTTCCCTTGTATGTCTAGGTTGTGTGCAAGTGCCAATATTTCAATCCTCACCAAATGGTCATGGTCTAGTTATGCACTAGCCTTCCACTGTCTGAAAAAATTGCCCTGTTGAACTGATACCATCTGCTGTGGGATGGTATTCGTGTCCCCCACCCCTTTAAGAGAACTGTGCCATTTGGATACTTTTTTTCTGGCTATCTTCAGCTAGAGAGCTGTATCTCAGCTTCATTTCCATTTCCGTTTAGGGAACTGAGTTAGCCAATCCAGACTTTCTTATCTACTGTAGCAATTTCATTTTGTCAAGGTCCTGAAGGCTTAAGAACATTGATCCCACTTTGGCGAAATATCAGTGCTACTCAGTCCCTTGGCACATCAACTCACGACTTGCTTGGCTGTGTATGAGCAAATACACTCTGTCACACATATTTCTAAGGAAAAGTCCTAATTTTCATATATGTATAAAAGAGTAGTCATATTTTTGAATAATGTTTAATCCAGTGTTTCCCAACCTTTGGTTTTTTGATGTCAATTCCCTAAGTCAATTCCCCAAAGCACTGATCAGCCAATTACTGACTTAGGCTTCTGGGAATTGAAGTCCCCCTGTGGGGCATATGCCCCACATTGTGAACCACAGGTTTAATCTATGTTGTGAATGACACAAAAAGAAACATTAACAACTCTGTAATCTTGATTTTTATGGCTAGCTTATACAAACACAGACAGGTATCTCTTTTTTCATTTAAGTGCCCTAAAATCAAAAGAACAGCTCAACCCTAAACATAATGACCTAGTTTCAATGATTAGTCTCAGCTAGCGTGGATCTACTGAATCAATGGGATTGGACATAAGTGTTGACTGATGAAATAATTAACTGGGTTCAATCTACTCTAGATGGGCCCTACAGCACTTGGTTTGGGGAGTTGAACGGACACATGCCCGGTTCAACCCCTGACCCAAGCAGTCGATCCCACGCTCTTATCTGCTTGCCTCTTTGGAAAGGGCAGTGGGGATTCCACTCATGGAATCCCCACTGCCCTTCTGCCCTTTCCAAAGAAGCAGGTGGATCACCATCCTGTTCCCTTTCCTCTTCAGAAAGGGAACAGGACTTTTTTTAACATTGTGCAATCAAATGCACAGGAGTTCTCAACCTTTTTAAGCCGAGGGCTGGGTCATGCTCCCTCAGACAGCTTCAGGGGCTGGACAGCCATTTTGCCCTTTCTCCACCACATGGCACTCCTGGGTGCGGTGGAGGCAGTGTGGGAGCCACATGAAATGGTACTGTGGGCCACATCTGACCCATGGTCTGCAGGTTGAGAATCACTGTTTTTTGTTGTTCATCTGTCTGATAGTCCTAAGCAGCAAGGTTCAGGAATCAGAAGTCACTATAGAGTTGCATTTAGATCATGACTATATGTCATCTCTTTTTGGTTCACATCCTTGTCAGACGTGAATAATTTGATCTTTTAAAAGAGACCCCTTCACGCTATGTGTAGCTGTCCTTCCCTGTTGAATACAGCAAAGGCAACAAGACCAATATGTTCTGGAAAAGGAAATCAGTGCATGGCAGTCAGATAATTCTGCTCTCCAACAAAGGGAAGAGTGCTGCATGTAATAAATGATCATACACTTATTCTACTATCATCTGCTTTGTGCTCTGGAAATTCTGCCCATTAAAGTCCTTTAGATCCACTTGCCCTTAGTTACCATTCTCTTTGCCAACCAACCTAAGCAGATACTAGCTGCAACTGCTATACTCACCTTGAGTTCTTCTTTGTGTTATTTTACTGCTTTCAAAAAATAAAGCTGTACTCTATGCTTTTTTGGTATAATAATTTTCCAGCTATGAACTTTTTCCCTCAAATTGTACTTGCCTGAAAAGTGTAACTGATTTGGTGCTTTTGGCGCTGATATTTTCTCCTTTCTCATCTTCTCTCTCTCACACACATTGTATAACAGCTGATACTGCACAAAGTAGCTGTGAATAAAGTATCCAAATTTGGATTTCACTTATGGCCTTTGAAAAAGTGGCCTAGGTTCCTTCCCTTTCCATTCCTTTGCTCCATGAAAGAAACAATCAGAAACAGTATCTTGGATAGCTGAAGTTAAGATGATAGAGCAGTGATGGTAAACCTTTTAGAGACTGAGTGCCCAAACTGCAACCCCAAACTCACTTATTTATCACAAAGTTCCAACACAGCAACAGGGGAGGCAGGAAACTCTCTCATTGGGTTGCAGGGCAGAAGGCTGGGGCAAACTCTTTGCTGGGGAGGGAGAAAGCACTCCCATTGGGCTGCTAGGCAGAGGTGCAGGGCAAACTCTGTGCTGGGGCAACTACATGGGTGCCCACATAGAGGGCTCTGAGTGCCACCTTTGGCACGCATGCCATAGGTTCACTACCACTGCAATAGAGGAATCTTGCTCTTGCTCAAACTATGATTCATTTCTACATATGATTTTAAGAAGATAATTTTTCCTCATTTCCAAAGCTTACTTGCCCACAAGTCTGGTTTGTGGGAGAAGGGTTACATCAATCAATTTATCAACAACCCATTTTTTTCCACTTCATCTTCCATCACACGTATTTATTTCTTCTCTACTGGTCAACTGTTGACACAAGAAAACTGGCTTTTTTACAGAGATCATTGTATAATGTTATATGAATCCACAAGCCTGGGACAATAAAACTGATAGCTTCTCTGATAAGACAGAAAAGCAGTTTGATGCTGCCCTCACCAGAGAGAATGGAAATATATAATGTATGAATGTGTTCAGCTCTTACATTGTATGCTTGCAGCCCTTTAATAAGAAGATAAACAATGTGAAGGGTTTTTGTCTCCCTTAGAGAAATTGGTTAAGCCAATACCATCTGCACTCAGGTGCTACTGACTACACCATTTAGTTCTCTGAACAGAATTGTGCCAAACTCTACAACTGTATAAAGTGAACTAACACATAAAATATTGAACTATTTTCTTTGAACTACAGCTCTAGATCTTCTAGGCAGCACAACTACTACACAGGCATTCTGAGAGCTGTAATTCAAACAATTACTTGTCATACTCTGGAAAAGATACACCAAGTGATCTCTGAACCCACCATGACACGTACATCTACACCACCATGAGATTTGTCCAGTTATCCATGTATGCTGAATCAATAATGGTAGGATATGAAGACCAGGTACATTCAAGGTAATTATCTATATACAGATTTCAGAATCTGCAGAATTTAGGTTTTAGCCTGCAGCATCTCCATCATTCTACTTGCAGATACCCACTCTTTCTCATACTTTCCACATTCCAATAGTTAAATAAATATAATTTAGTATTCTTAATGCACAATGTAAAAGTAGCATGCTCACTTAATTGTGAGTGTAAATTCACATGGCAATAGTGCAAACTGTATTACTTTTTTGTCTAACTTTATCAGCATTGTAATAGCTGGTCTTGGAGCTTACCAAATATGCTGATAGATGAATTGCAAATACCAGTGGAAACGTTTACAGGCAGCTTTTAAGGTATGAACAGATTATGTAACACTGATAGAATCCAACAACATGTTATGCCTCTTTATTGCAACATGGACAGAATTGGGCTAGTAATGGATTGCAGATCTCTCTCCTTTAACAGTTACATATAGTGTCCTATGGTTGTGAGTCATTTTGACATACTTTACTACCGCCGTCATGAATAATTTCATTTCCATTACTCACATGAGTAAGAATTACTTACATGAGGAGAGGCTTGCAGCCTCCTAGGGCTCGTCATCAAGCCTTTAATTGAAATGGAACAACATATGGTTTTTGTAAGTACAGTTTTACCACGTCAAAATGGCATGACAGCAATTTTGCAGAATTGTTTTTCTTCCAATCTCTACAATGGAATTTGAATATACATATAAACACTTCTGTTGCACCAAACATATTTTACATTTCTGAAATAATGCACTGGTAAGAGAGGAAAAAAACAATGAGTAACATGTTCTCAGAGGTCAGCATAAAAATCCCAAGAATGTTCTGTGACTGCAATTTTCCTTGAAAAATATTCTGGAATTTCTGTATGATCTAGAACAGTAGTTCCCAACCTTCTTTTGGCCATACACCACCTAAGCATTTCTAAAATCCTGACCCTTCTCATGTGATATACAATTCTTATTATTCAAAAAGTGAACTATTCATGTAGAGGAAGCCTAAAAGGCCATTAACTTGGTCTAAACCTGTGGTTCCCAATGCCCCATGGGTGGTGGTGGTTTGATTTTTAGGGGGAGAATTCTAGCTTGTTTAGACCAAGTTAATGGCCTTTTAGGCATCCTCCACATGAATAGGTGTGTTTGAGTGTGTGTGTGAGAGAGAGGATTTTAAAGATGCTTAGGTGGGGCCAGCCCCCCCCCCCAAAGGTTGAGAACCACTGGTCTAAACATTCTCAATTTGACCCCCTTAAAATCAAGTTGCCCCCCTCTGGGCATGTACTCCATGTTGGGAACCACAGATCTAGAATAACATGAGCAACTTACCACAGCACATGACTTTAAAAACTGTGGGGTTGGCAATATTAAGCATTCTTTTGGAACACAGTTTGTTTGCATCCTTTGGGGAGAAACCACTTCTTGAATGTAGCAACACTTACTTAAAGCACATTTCAAATGGAATAAAACAGGGTTGCATAGTCAGTTTTGTGTGCAGAATCCTGCTTCCTGCTTTTCCAGGGGTTAATGGCTGCATCAGGTGACTCTGTCATAGCCTGCTCTTTTTCTTCTTTATAGCCATTCAAAATCTCTTGTTCCTTTTCACTGGAGTAGTTCTGGTGGGCCTGTTTCAACAAAACACATGATTGAACATTCAGAAGGGGATGCTATGGTAGGAAGTGTATGATCTAATATTCTGAAATCGAGAGAGAGAGAGAGGTGTGTGTGTGTATTGTATGATGTGCATGATAGGGTATAAATGTGAATGAATGAGTTTATGAATGAATGAATGAATGAATGAACAAACAAATAAATAAAATCAGTTTGTGTCTGCCCTAAACACTACAACGTACTCTGTAAAGAAAAGAAAAAAAGGGGGAGAGGAGTGTTTGAATTATTGCATGGGAGCCTGGAAATATTTGGCAACGAGGGGTAAGGCATGCTGAAATCATTTTCACCTCTTTCGTCCAATCCTCTTGCTGTGGAAATAAGTAACAGAGAACAAAAGCAGGTTTTTATTGTCTTTTTATTGTCTCCTTTCCTGCTCTCATCAGCCCTAAAAAAAAATCTTTCATAGTGTGAGAGTAAAATGAAGAAATCAAGCCAAAGTACTCTGATTTGATGCATGTTGGGAATACCTTTCAATAATAAAATCAACCAGATTTTCAGCCTTGGAAGGATGAGCATTTAAATTTAGTCATTTCAGCAAATCAATGTAAGCTGGAAAAATAAGAGTGACAGAAAGGGTAATACTTCTGATTCCATGTTCCATAGCTCAGAAAAGTTACTTTTCTGGTAGACAACTTCAAGATTCCTCATTTTGTTTCCCTGTACATGGTCACATCATCAAAAATTGTGACCAAAGTAACTTTTCTGATCTATGAAAGATACTTAGAAGCAGTGGTGGGATGTCAAAATTTTTACTATCCCACCATGATGTCATCACAGTGTGGGTGGAGCTAACATCATGATGTCATGACTTCATGGGCAGGGCAAAGAAAAAAATAAAAAAGTAAAATAAAATAAAATAAAAATAAGCACACACACCTCTCAACCCACCCACAACACAAACCCATAAATAAATTTTTAAAATTAAATAAATACATAAATACATCAAATAAAAATTACATTAAAATACACCCACCCAAACACCCACCTACCCCAAACACAAATAAACTCACCCCCCCACCCCAAACATAAACCCATCACTTAGCTGTTAGTATAAGTGCCTGGGCAGCACCATGTCACACGATGGATATGGTCATCATACCAGTTCTCTAGAATAATATGCCTTAATTTAAATGTAAAACAGCTGTACCTCCTTAAGGGTTCTCCAATTGGAAGAGCAATTGGAACAGCACAAGTGTAGCTTATTGATGAGGTAACTCTAAGACTTTGCTTAAAAACCCCAGGCCAGGCTGCCAGGCCTGCCAGCCACCAGGCCTTTTTAGGAACTGTGGTAGTACGTCAATATAGGTAAAGGTATTAAATACACATTAAAATACACACAGACATACGACATCCAAAGGCGAGTCACTTACCCTGGGGAGCAGGCTATAGGGAGCTTCAGGCAAGCATCTTCTCTTCCTCCTCCCCACTTGGGAGGACAGCAAGGAGGCCGTGCATATGCACCAAGCACTGTAGGCATGCATGCACAGTAAGTGTTTGGTGCGCATGCGCAGTGAAAAGGTAAGCCCCGAAGGTGGTTCCCCCCTAAAGCTGCTACCAGTTCTCTGGGACACTGGGAAAAGTTACTACCAGTTCTGGCGAACTGGTGCGAACCTGTTGCATCCCATCACTGCTTAGAGCAGGGGTCTGCAAACTTGGCTCTCCAGGTGTTCTTGGACTTCAATTCCCGGAAGCCCAAGTCAGCACTCCTGCTGATCAAGGCTTCTGGAAACTGAAGTCCAAGAACAGCTGGAGAGCCAAGTTTGCTGACCACTGGCTTAGAGGGAACCAGATGCTTTTTTTATCCCACTGTGGACTGTGTATGATGTACTGTACTGTCATTTCCATGCCTTTCTTCACATGTAATTAGTGTGTGTTTCAGACAGAGGATATCAGAAATCTCTCTTTTCATTTCTGCAGCCATTTGCCTCTTTTTCCAATGATATAAATACCTGGGGCATGTTGCCACTTCCTTCTCCTTCCCAGTCATGTACTATGGAACATAGCAAGCATGTTTACAACAACTCAGTCAGTCAATAGCTCACAGCAAGGGAGATGAACTAATAATTGCTTGTTGTAGCACCTTTACTAGAGAGTCACATTCTTAAGTAACAACATGCAATTCACTTTATCTAGACTGAACTGCAACAGCTTTGTTGCTAGTGAGCTCTTTAGGAAAACTTGATATTCAAAGCTACCAGGTAAAGAAGTAATTGCAAGAAATAAAACCTAGGGAAGAATGATAGAGAGAGGTAGATATGATCAGCCTAGAAACAGGAAGGCTGAGAAGCAATATGATAGCCATCCTTAGCTAGTTTAAGGGAAGATGGAGCAAATGTGACTTCTGGGGCTTCTGGATTCAAATTATAATAAAGGATAATTTGATTAAATATTAGAAGAATTTCCTCAGAAAATTGCAGGCTCATTTTCACTGGAGATGTTAAAGCAGAGATTAGATGGCCATCTGAAATGCTTTTTGGCTGTGATTTTCTTGTTTCATCGGAAGATTGATCTTGATGACCCTTGAGGTGTCTTCCATCGCTATAATTCTATGATCCTATGCTCACTGATACATGCATTGCAAGTAGAAGGTCTTACTTTCTTGGCATTTCTGCAGGGAAGTTATGAGTTGGCAGCGTTCTACCTGAACTGATCAGGAGTGGCAATCTGGAGATTTTGGCTGAAATACACACTGAAAAACTACCTGCAGACTGTGGAATCTTCTGGTACCGTGACATAAAATCCCTTCCTTCCTTTCCATTGGGTGGAATTCCCTGCCCAGTCTCAGTTCTATCCATGTATGGAACTAGCCTATTCATTCATGACATTGAGCCAGCAAAATATACCCTCTCCTTTCCAAACCCATTGTTTTGTTAATCTTCCCATTAGGGTGAAGCTCTCATCTGTTATTAGATTGACAGAAGAACCTATAAAAATGGCTTGAATCTCTAGGGCTTTTTGATAACTTTCTGAAGAAAAATCATATTCTTTACCTTCTCTCTTTCATGGGAAGAATGTTATGCCATGATTCAAACATCCTGTTTTATTTACCGCCTGAAAAAGGCTTCTTTCTGTTATGTAAAAGAGGTCTGACACATTCATGTGTAAAATTGCTGGAGTGTTTACCTCTCTGTTCATCAAGACAATGTCTTGTGTTGTATGAATGTAGCAGTTGTTTGGCACAAGTGGTTTAAAGTATATACACAAACTGTCTGAAATCTGTGTATGTATACCCATAGCTAAACATAACTATCTTCAGCATATGCGGCAGGTGGAAGGTTGGCAGATGTGATGTGAATAAGTTAAATGTCATTGTCATTTCATCTTTTAATGGAATCAGCTAAGGGGACTGGAAGTGGTATGCAATAGAGACATTTCAGTGGGATTTTAAAAATTGAAATCCTTCCTTGATTCCCAACTACCAGAAATCACAACCATCTCAATAATAAACGAGGTCAGTGGAATTAATATTTATTATTACACTGATCCAAAGTTATATTGCAAAATGACTGACATTTGAAAGGTAGAAAATCTCCTGCCCAGGCCCTTCCTATACTCCCATGTTGTGACTCCATGAGACACTACTAACCCATACATACCAACAAGAATCATCTGATGAAGTGAGCTGTAATTTCATGTCATTATGCCAATTCAAATTTATAGTAACGTTTTCCAGAGTTTTCTTAGCAAAGGGTACCCTGAAGTGGTTTCACATTCCCTTCTTATCGGTAGGTTGGGGGATGTTCCCAAGACTAGACACACTTGCTTTTCTTCTAGAACACACAGTGGGAAATTGAACTTCCAACTTTTAGTTCAGGGGTTCCCAATCTAAGACTCGTGGGCCAGGTCAGGTCCATTGTGCCTTTTCATGTGCCCCCTACCCCTCCAAGGACATTCGAGAACCAAAATGTCCATCCCTTTGAAGCTGTTGGGACAAAATGCCACCCCCATCATGTAGGCTCAGCAACGTGGTCATCTGGCCCTCAAAGCTGACTGAGAGAGCATGAACTGCCCCCCGGCTTGAAAAGGTTGGGAACCCCTGCTCTAGTTTAAGGCCATGTACCCAACTCACTATTGGAGGAATTTGGAATGTGGTTAATCCCTTTTTGGTGCAGAAGAAAGTATAGAAAAATCTGCTCAGTTCTGCCTCTTTCTCTTGGAAAAGGATAGATGAAACAGTCTCTTGTAAAACATCCTTTTACTTACAGTTCATGGCTTTGTTCTTTTATTGATATTGTGTGGAGCTACATCTCCACACAGCTGTCTTCTTGGAGGGCAGAAAATGTAGGAGTAAGAAAAGGAAATGAGCTTATGCCAAATAAAGTTCTGGGCTTTTCAGTGAGCCCAGAAGGGAAATGAGAGAAGCCGTTTTGGCTAACTGGCAAGACGTCAGTCAAATATTCTTTCTGCACTCAGAGGAAACCCAGATAGCTATGCCTGCTTCTGTAATTTCCTCTGGTTAAAAGCAGCAGGTTGCTAGTCTTAGGTTTTAAGGTACCACTAAACTTTAACATTTATTGCAATCATGATGTTAAATCATTATAACAGCTTTCATGCTTAGTGGTGGGAGAAAAGATAAAGATGGATTAGAATTTATATGGTTTAATTTTTTTTTATAAAAAAAGAATTCTGCTAAATTGACATTCCTTACTGTAAATTCAACAAGAAGGGTCTCAGATTTAAAATTCAGATGGAGAGGAGAGGAGAGCTTATGTGTGGGTTATGTGCCATCAAGTCATTCCAACATATGGTGCACTCAGCAGGGTTCCCAAAGTATGCGACATATTTAAGAAATGGTTTTACTATTGCAGCCCTTAAATGAGTACATGAGGTCTCCTGAGTTTTAGTCTGATACTCTATCCACTACACTACAATGGCTTGAATGCTTAGCTTTTAAAAATCTGGCTTTGCATCCCTATGTGTTCAATCATGTTTACTGGGCTGACCTAGAGTTGCTTCCATCTCTTTGCTTTAAAAATAGGTTCCTCATCTTTCATTGCTAAATGGCAGACAAGGACAACACAGTCCTGTCCATATTGGGAATAGCTGGAACTATTAAATTTGTCCAGGGCCTGTGGTTAAGATTTCTGTCACTGTTGTTCAGCTCATTCTTGACACATAATTACCAAATATGCATTTTTTTCTCTACAAATTAAACAAAAATAACTTTTAGTTTCCAGAGTGGGTGGGTGGACTGGGAGACAAAGCAAAGCTGTCAAAGTTGCTATTCCTTAGGCAAGAAAATCACTAATAATGCAAACAGGATGTATTTATGTGAACTGTTTGTTACCATTTTTGGCACTTATCATGCTGGTATGGTAACAAGTTGATTGCTTTAAAGGCTGCTGTTTTAGTTATACAGTCAAACCTTGCACAAAGAGTGCCTCGCTTAAAGAGTAACTCACTTAAAGAGCAGAATTTTCTCTGAATGTTTGCTTCGCTTAACAAATAAAACCAACAAAAAACTTGCTTAACAAATAAATCAGGGTTCACAATCCCCCCACCACCACAAAAAAATCACAATTGGTCACTTACAATGGTATTTCGCTTAAAGAGCAAACTCGCTTAAAGAGCAATCCTGTGGAACGCATTATGCTCTTTAAGCGAGGTACAACTGTACTTATTTAGGAGCCAATGAGAGTTACTATGAAATCATATGTTCAAGGAAATGCACATTTCCTTCTGTTACATTGTCTTCTTACCAAGCACATCAAATTTTGTGATTAAACACTTAGACTTGCAAATGAAGCCTATGTTTATTTCCTATTGTTGATGTGGTAGGTGTGGGCCAGGGCAGACTCCGGAGGATGGTGGATGACCTGTCCTGCGAATATAATGCCATGGCCTTTCATCTGCCTTCCGCATCACAGCATGACACCTGTACCACTGATCCAGCTCCACGAGTCACTTTCTGCTCTTGAGCCCTTTTGGTACAGAAAGTCTTCCTCAGCCCCAGACCAGTATTGATGAAGCTGCTGCCCTCTATCAAGATGGATTCAAGTGGGATTTAATCCACTTGGGGATCATCACCCTTCCCTGTAGACTTTGCCAAGGCTGCTAGACCTCAGGGTTGTCAAGTTAGTTAACCACCACCTGATGTTCAGTGTTGAATCGCTGGCAGTATGGTCTCCTCTATTACTATAGCAACACAACCTAGCCAGACTTGCATTTTCTAGGTAGAGAATATTCAGAAGTGGTTTACCATTAAATTCTTCTGAGAGTGCTAGGAGACTATTTAGCTTGCTCAAAGCCATGCAAGCTGGCACTTCTCCCAGGAGGCACAACCTTTAGCTCTGCAGCCAGATACCTACTGAGTTACCCAGCTATCAGAGAAGCTACAGAACAGAAATGATAAATTTTTAGAACTAGGAGAGTGTGAAATGATCCCCTATTTTTATCTTAACTTTTAGCCCTCAAACAAGTAAGACAGAGAGAGGGAGAGAGAGAGACACTGACACACACAGACACACACACACAGAGTGATGGGATGCTACAGGTTCGCACCAGTTTGTCAGAACTGGTAGTAACTTTCCCCAGTGTCCTGGAGAGCCGGTAGCAGCTTTTGGGGGGAACCACCTTCAGGGCTTACCTTTTCACTGGTTCCCCCACTGTGCATGCACACCAAGCGCTTAGTGTGCATGCACGCCTACAGTGCTTGGCATGTATGCATGGCCTCCTTGCTGTCCTCCCAAGCGGGGAGGAGGAAGAGAAGCTCCATACATAGAATAAAACTCACTGGACACATTTCATGTTTACTACTGGAGATTGTGGTTTGTTTAAAGCCTAGATAGATCTTGCAGGGAGGGAAGCTCTGCTTTGAAATCCAGGAAGGTTTTTCATGGCACTTCCTAGTATGGTGAAGGCAGGGCGGGAGCACATGAAATGGTGCTGTGGGCTGAATCCGGCCCATGGGCTACAGGTTGAGAATCCCTGCTTTAATGCTATGAAAATTGAAGCAGATAATTGTGTTATATCCCCCACCTTGCGTTTGAAACTACATTTCCCCTAAAATTGCCTTCTTTAGTGATAAACATTTTAATTTTATTTTCTAGATTTGTTTCTGAGCCATTATGGATTCTAAGAAGACCAAACTATAATAGACTTTGTTTTGAATCCCACATATTAAAAAACTAGTACAACAGAAAAGCCTCTTAATACTTTTTTAAAAGGCATCTCTTTATCAGGATGGTTTTTCACGATGGCACTCCACCTCTCACACACGCTGTATTTCAATTTGAACATTTTCCTAACAAGCACAACCTGAAGAAAATGGCGCTGTGTACTACTTGCCAACCTTTAAAACACAGCTCTGTTCCATGTAAGGTATGTAAAAGAAGGGTAGTTGATATTTAAACACCCTCTTTTCTCCTAGCACTAAGAACAGCTGAAGACATTTGCAAGCTAAATAGACAAACCCTGCAGGCAACATCTGGCCTGTCGGTGAGAGATTTCCCATCCTTTCTTTAAAATTTTGATAATCAAGCCCACAGTATTTCTTCTTTTTTCCCCTATGGGAATTCAGGTACCATCACAGCTTCTTATGACTTTAGTAGTAAACTAGATAACAGAAAGCTGAAAGATAAAAAGGAAGTAGGGAGGAGGCAGAAGAAGGCTACAAGTTCTGTTTATTATCTTATTTCAAATAAGGTTTGTTTATCTATTTTGCATACCCCCCCCCCCGGGTCATGATATTTTCTCCTGTTGTTTAGGAACAACAATGACATGAAAATAAGATGTAGCAATATAAGACAGTTCATAATCCACCTCAAAACATGAAGTGATAGTGGAGGGAATGATAGCAGATGCTCCTCCCTGAAAGCTATGTACAGCCATAGCCAAAAGAATGGCTACTTCTTTTCCTACCCATTCCTTAATGGCAAGTCGGCAGTTCGAGACCCAGATAATGCATGACGGATTGAACACTCGTCATCTGGTCCATTTCTTGAGAACATGAAAGGAACCTCATTTGGGCATCCCCTGAGTGGAGTTTCTTCCACAAAAATCCTTTCAACCCAGCATTATTTCTGACACGGAATTATTATTATCCCAGACTAAAGGAGTGAAAGATTGCCCTCAGAACTGATAACTAAAAATTAAGGCCTTTGCTGCCTCATTGGGTTAAGCCTAAATCACATGAGACTGGGATACTTAGGGAGAGAATAGAACAATGGGGAGGAGAACTTCAATCTGAATGTGAAATAGCTATACTAGTACTGTGCTGAGTCTTACTATTTTCTGTTTCCTTCAGCCCAGGTAGAAGGAGCTGGAGGTGCTATGCACACACAAAGGGCAGGTGAGTTAATGTCTTTCCACTCAAAAAAAAATGTGCAGTTGATATCATTGTCCCCTGAGTCAAAGCTTCAGTTGCCTCACCCTACTAACAGCTCTTGAAACACAATTGGGCATACCCTGGTAAAGGCAACCTTGCGTTGCTGGCTAATCTTTCTCATGCTAGGTCAGGCAAAAGGAACTAAAGAATGAACTCACTCAAAGGCGCCTTCATTCTGGCAGTTTCACATCTGGCCTAGACACAGAATAATAATAATAATCTGATATATTATATGATCATATGTGGAGTTTGTCAGGAAATTAGGCTGAGAACCAATGGCCGCAGGTCCAAAGGATGGCCGCAGGTCCAAAGGATGCACATTAGAATGTCTGAGGAGGGGGCCCATACACAGGGGCCCATAAATAGAAGCACATTAATTTTCTATGCCTCAAATTTATTGAATGCAAAATACACTTGGACATAATGACACAAGGCATTTGTTCTGCATGTCTCCTAGGAACTAAAGCTTGCCATATTTTCATTGCACAAGCCTTGTGCATGAGAAGCTAAGTGAATGGCAAACCTATGCGCTGTTCTGTTCACTGTATCCCCCTGCCAAGAAAAGCCACCACAGCTAAATTTCTGCATATCACACTGCTGTTTAGAGGCACACAGACTCTTTTAGGCAATAATAAAAAGAAACCTATTAATCTCATTAGGTAACTTTCTTTTTCTAACCTGAGACTTTCCATGCAGAAAGACTTCCTGCTCAATTGGAAATAACATTTCACTCAGATAGTAATGAAAAATATCAAGTTCCTGCAAGAATGTGGGTTCCTTTAAGTATTTTAATTTTTCTGCTCAGATATGGTTCAAGTGAAACAGAGCTTGACAGATAAATTACTTTACCCATCTAAATGCAACCAACTGATTTAGTGCTATCAGTGGTACAGATGGTGGATGGTAACACTGTAGGTGTCAAGACAGTTTAGTGCACTAATTTAAAACAGGTGCAAAATGATGTAAGCATATGGAACTAGGGATGTAATTGCAGAATTAAAACCAGGTCTCAATTGATGTAGGTTTAGGGCAATAGTAATTTTCAGGAGGGGACTGCAGTTCAAGTGGTTAAGATGCTGAACTCACTGACTGGAAGGTCAGAGTTCAATTCCCAGGTACTACATGATGGAGTGAGCTCCTGTCTCTGTCCCAGGTCCTGCCAGCCTAGTAGTTCGAAAGCAAGAAATTGCAAGTAGATAAATAGGGACCACTTTGGTGGGACGGTAAACAGCTTCCTGTGTGTCCAGTGTTGAGGCATGCCTGTCACATGTCCACGGGAATATCTGCAGACACAGACACTGCTGGTTCTTTGGCTATAAACAGAGATGAGCACTAAAACCTAGAGTCAGATATGACTGGCTTTCAAGCAAAGGTGACCTTTACCTAATTTTCAGGAAGGATACAGGCAGCCATCACATGGGCATGTTTCCTGTATTTCAGAAAGAAATATTTTGAATAGAATAGAACTGAATTAAACTTTTTATCTAGAGACTCAAGAGTTTATATTTTCTGCTGAGATACTAAGCACATTTTAGTGTCAATAGCACCATTTTATTCCAGAAGTCAATAATATGGCCTCCAGCCAGCTGATGAGAAAATTCTAGAAGTAAAAGCTCCCAAAATATTTTTTCAAGCTCTGATCGTAAGTCTATAGAAATAATTCTGCACATACATATTTCCTTCTAGAAATATCAAACAGATTTCATAGGAAATTATGTTGAAAAGGAGTTTAAATACTATAAAAAGATATGTTTCTCATGAGTAACAAGTAATGATAATACAAATATAGATACAATAAAATGGAATGTTTATTATAAGCAGCAATATGGAAAGTTCCTCAACTGCAAGATTAAACTATAGGCAGGTATGGCTTATTCTATTCTGTAAAGTTCAAGCAAAAAAGTCAAAAAAGTCAAATAGAAACTTAACAGGGGGCATCTATAAGACAAAAAGAGCAACTCTAGAAACTCTCAGATGATGTACCAGTGCTGACGTTAATGAGCAGAAAGGAAGTGATGAAATAGGGATTCCTCCCTCCCCCCGCACTCCCCAAAAAATTATAAGGCACAATTTTCCCCCAAGAGAAGAAACATACTACTATCTTCATAAAGGCACAGAGATAAGCCTCTCTGTGACAAGAACTCCTTGTGAAGGATTATCAATTTCTATGGACCACTTCCTCCTCTGTATCTGTACAGTAACAGTGTATGGGCTTTCAACAACAACAAAAGCCTGTCTATTTTCTGGCATAAATATGGCCTAACATCTGTGCAGCAGCTATGCAAGGTTGTATATGTGCCACTTCTGATCCATCTGTAGTACACTTCACATGTCTGCTGTAGTCAGGGGACAATGACAGGGGAATCCATTAGGGGGGATGTCTACAGTATAACTTTTTACAAAATGTTTGTGTGTTGTTGTTTTCCTTGACTGTTAAGACTTTTCCTCCCACTGACCCCAAACTCTTTCAAAATTCTCCACTGAATTTCACTTCGAGTAGATTTACAAGCTTGGTGAATACAGAAAATGGCTTTCTAAATAAATGACATTTTCAAACCTGAATCAAACGAGAGAACCTGCCAAGCAGATTTTCCCAAGTTCTCATAGCTCTACATTATGTGACTCTCTTCTTGGATCAAGTTCCCAGCTTGAATTCCAAATTACCTGGAAGCAGTCCTAAACTAATGTGGATACAGGCGTTTCAAAGCTCCAACTCCACCGATAGTGACAAGGATGAGACAGAAGAACTAAAGAAGACAAATAGGGATTCAAAAATAAGCCAAGTGCTATGTTTTCCAATTGTTTGAATAACCCAAAAGGCTCCCGTGTTCCTACTATCAAATTTGCTGAGTCTGTTCAAGTCTTATAAACATCTGAGATAGCAGAAATGAGTGGCATTTTACAAGCAAGTGGATGTCATACTGTATATAAGGCTAGTTACTACACACATGCATCTTTATAGAAAGCCAATAGAGTTCTACATTCTTGATTCAGCCTTTGTCTGCAGTGTCAAGTATTTTATAAAGATATAATAAAGTCTGTTTTTCTTTTCCAACTAGACAGTAGAGTAAAAATCTCAGGGAAAGCTTTGTCACTTTAGGTAATAATTGTTGGGCAGTCTGTGTCTCTCAGAGCAATAGTCCATCAGCATCAAAGCAAATTCAGGAATAATTAAATGGCCAAACAAATGGGATTGAAGCTATTATAAATTCATCATTACGGGAGGGGGTCTTTACAGCAAATTTAAAACATGCTCTGGTGCACCCCCTCCTGAAAAAAACCATAGCTCGACCCCACAGTGCTTGCCAACTACCGGTCTGTGTCCAACCTACCTTTTTTGGGTAAGGTTTTGGAAAAGGCAGTGGCGCGACAATTACAGGGTGTCCTGGATGAAGCGGATTATCTAGACCCTTTCCAGTCACGATTCAGGTCCAGATATGGCACCGAAACTGGCACCGAAACTGCATTGGTTGCACTGGTGGATGATCTCTGGCGAGAGCGGGATGGCGGTCATCCATCTGTCCTGGCTCTTCTTGACCTCTCAGTGGCATTCGATACCGTCGACCATGGTATCCTTCTGGAAAGGCTCCAAGGATTGGGGATCCAGGGCACTGTGTTGTCCTGGTTTTCCTCATTTCTGAGGGGCCGGACCCAGTCGGTATGGTTGGAGGGTGAGGTGTCCAGCCCAAGGCCCCTTTGTTATAGGGTGCCTCAAGGCTCGGTACTCTCACCTCTCCTATTTAACATCTACATGAAACCACTGGGTGAGATCATCCGGTTCCACGGGGTGAGGTATCATCAATATGCAGATGATACCCAGTTATATATCTCGGCCCATGGGGACCCTAGCGATGCAGTGGAAATCCTTTCCAGGTCCCTGGAGGCTGTGAGGGTCTGGATGGGGGACAACAGGCTTCAGCTGAATCCTGGCAAGACTGAGTGGCTGTGGGTCAGGGGTCCTGCGTTATCTCAGAAGTTACCATCTTTGGTTCTGGATGGGGTGGTTTTGCCCCAAACAGACCTGGTGCGTAACTTGGGGGTCCTCCTGGACTCGTGACTACTGCTCGAAGAGCAGGTGGCAGTCGTGGCTAGGAGGGCTTTTGCACAACTTCGTGTGATTTGCCAGTTACACCCGCTCCTAGATCGGGACTCCTTGCTCATGATTACACATGCTCTGGTCACCTCCAGACTTGATTACTGCAATGCACTCTACATGGGGCTGCCCTTGACGACCATTTGGAGGCTTCAACTGGTCCAGAATGTGGCTTCCCGGGTTGTGATGGGGCGTGGGCAGTATGCACATGACTCACCTCTGCTTCGGGAGCTGCACTGGTTGCCAGTTTGCTCCGGGTGCAATTCAAGGTGCTGGTTATTACCTTTAAAGCCCTACATGGTAGTGGACCAGGATACTTAAGAGACCGCCTCACCCCAAGAACATCTGCCCGTCCCACCAGAGCAAACCGGAGAGGTTCCCTAGTTGTTCCATCAGCCAGGGAGACACATCTCTCTGGCACTAGAAGGAGGGCCTTCTCTGTGTCTGCTCCTGCCCTATGGAACCTCCTGCCAACGGAGCTACGTCTCCAGACAGAGCTGCTGCCCTTTAGGAAGAATCTAAAAACATGGCTGGTGGGACAGATATGTGGTACGGAAGCTATAATGACCCCAGCATATTGGATGATCTGAGACCTTCTCTTTCTCTACTTTTAAATTAGTAGTTGTAGCATCTGGTGTGTTTTTAATATGTTTTTAATCTTTTTTAGATTTTAATTTTAAATTTTAACACTTTTAAGGTTTTTAGATAGAAGCTTCCACTTCCTAATCCTGGGCCCTACCTGCCCAGGGAAGAATAAGACTAACGTCCTCTGGCCGGGAGGAGGAATGGATGTTAGCTGTTTGTGCTGTGTGTGTTGTTTTTGTTTTTCCCTGACTGTAAACTGCCCTGAGTCTCCAAGGCGAGTGGGCAGTGATATAAATCTAAATAAATAAATAAATAAATAAATAAATAAATAAATACATACATACATACATACATACATACATACATACATACATACATACATACATACATACACACATAAGAGATTATCACCTCAGATATAAGCATTTCAACTCAAAAGCAAACCCCCTTGCAATTAATGTTATCCAAAGATGTCTGACTTGACTGGGATGACCTGCACTTTACTAACATCCTACTTACATTACTGTAATTCACTCTACATATCTGTTTGCCTTGAATATAGTTGAGAATCATAAAATAGCTGAGTTGGAAGTGGCCTTTTAGGCCATTGAGTCTAACCTCCTCCTCAACGCAGGAATCAAAATCAAAGCAGATCTAACAGAAGGTTGTGCAATTTTCTCTTGAATGCTTCTAGTGTTGGAACACTCATAACTTCTTGAGGTAGTGGTTCCAGTGTCATACTCTAACTGTAAAGAAGTTTTTCCTGATATTCAGCCATCAGGGAAATGTAAGATGGTCAAAAACACTGCATCAAATAAATTTCATCCAGATTGCTGACAAGAATCAATTACAAGGAATGTGTAACTGCTTGGATCCATTTCAGTCAGGCTTTAGCCCTTGCCATGGCATCAAAACCAGTCTGGTCATGTTGCATGATGATCTTCTCCAGGAAGCTGTCAGTGGGGCTTCATCTCTCTGGTGCTACTAGATTTCTTGGTGACTTTTGATACTATTGACAGCGGTATTTTACTGGGATGACTGTCAGGGATTGGGGTCCAAGGTTCTGTTTTACAGTGGTTTCTTTCCTTCCTTGGTGGTCACACCCAAAGAGTCCAGCTTGGGAAGTTTATGTGGACCCTTCAATGGGCCTCTTTGTTCATTAAATATTTTTTTAAAAATATGTTGTGCACTGCCAAGAGTGGGAAAATGGCCTAGATGGGCAGGATATAAATAAATAAATAAATCCCTACGGTAGCTTCAGCAGTGATGGGCAGCAGCCAGTTCACACCAGTTCACCAGAACTGGTAGTAGCTTTTCCAGGTGTCATAGAGAACCGGTAGCAGCTTTTTGGGGGAACCACCTCTGGGGCTTACCTTTTTGCCGGTTCCCCCACTGTGCATGTGCACCTACAGTGCTCTGTGTGTATGTGTGCCTACAGTGCTTGGTGCACATGCGTGCCTACAGCGCTCTGCCTGCCAAGCCAAGCAGCCATTTGCTGCTTGGAGTGTGGCAGCGCAGAGTGTTGGGTGGCCATGCGCAGCCATGGAGGAACCGGTGGCTGCTGCTGAGGCCCTTGGTGGCCTTCTTGCTGTCCTCCCAAGCGGAGAGGAGGAAGAGAAGCTGCTAGCCTGATGCTGCCTACAGCCTGCTCCCTAGGGTAAGTGACTCACCTTTGGGTGTGGGGTGGGTGAGTATATTTTAATGTGTATTTTATGTGTTTTATGTGTATTTAATGTGTATTTTTATGTTTTATTTGTATTTAATTTGTATTTTATGTGTTTTTATGTCTATTTAATGTGTATTTAATATGTATTTATTTTAATGTGTATTTTATTTGTACTTTTATGTGTACTTATTTTTATGGGTTTTTTTACTTTGGTGCCGCCCACGTTGTTAGCTCCACCCATGATGTCATGATGTTGGCTTCACCCATGATGTCATGACATTGGCTCCACCCACAACATCAGCTCCACCCACAGTGTGGTAGTAAAAATTTTGGCTGCCCATCACTGAACTTCAGTTGTTATTTGACCATTTCAGGCACAAATCAAAGTCTGGGTTATAAAGTTGTACATGACTTAGGTCCAGGCTAACCGCCCCCCCCCTTTTTTTTTTTTTTTTTTTGCCTGCCTGGACTTTGAGATCTGCCACAGAGATTCTTTTCTCAGCTCTGCCACCTTTAGAACTTCGTTTGGGGAGGACTTGAGACAACATCTTCTCTGTGGCTACTCCCAGGCTTCAGAAATCTCTCTGCCAAGGGTAGCAAAGATGACATCGTTCCTGTCATTCTTTTACCATCAGGGAAAGATCTTTTTATTCAGGCAGACCTTTGACAACTGATTACCTATTAACCAGCAGGATGTCAATTGAATGTGCTAATTTTCTTTATTTTTTTAATGTAAATTATCTTCCATGATCAATGATAATGTTTACAAATAAATTGAATTACTGTTTTAGATAATGAGAGAACAAGTCATTTTGATGTTTGTCTAAACCTTAAATATGCATTAAACATTAAAATTTCATCGGGATCTTGAGAAGCTTGTGATACTTTTTTACAGTGAAAGAAGACTGGAGAAACAGTGGAAAGGGGTGATGATTTTCTTTGCTTCAAGATGGTGGTCCTCTTGTCTTCTATAGTGGGAGATCACATAATGGTTCCTCATCTATCCCAAGAAAAAGAACTGTTTTTCCCTGAGACTTTTACTAAAGGCCAACCAAATTGGTTCTTTTTCCTGGAAGTAATTGAGAAATCAACCTATGGCTCCAAATGTTTAAACCCCCTGAGCTATCCATCCAGCTTGAAGTAGCCTACCTCTACCACACTGAAGACTGCACTGAGTTTTAAAATTCCATATCCATAATTTTTATGAGGAAGATAACAGATGAGTAGCTAACATTCAGGCATCACATAGCCATGAGAACAGACACTCAGTAATGACATATAACATTTTGATGCTAAGAAATTAGACTTCACAAGCTAAGATCATGACTTTTCATCTTTGAGAAAGGCACAACTGAGCATATAGAATAATGTTTCTTTATATCAATCAAGCATTTTATTTTCAGGAAGGTTTTAGCCCAGATCATACATGTAACAGGAGATTCACCTGAGGAACAATCTGTCTGCATGCAGTGAAGGTCCCAGAAGCCACAGGCAGCAAGCAAAAACAATGACATTGGAGCAGAAACATATTTCTGTTACAGCAAGAGCAGTTTCTGGATGACCCTGTGGAATGACACGTCCAACTTTGCAATGAGCCATTGTTTGCCATCAGTGTCATTTTAAAAGCATTTTCACCATCTCTTGACCTGTTTCAAAAACTCAGCTTGGTATCACTGGCCTTCAATGAAGACATAGGCATGTTTACTCAGACCTGCACCATTCAGTTTGATGGGACTTAGCTGAGGTAAAGCTGAAAAAAGGAGATACAGTTCTCACTATCCTTGAGCTTGTTTTTAAAGTTTTGCATGTACTGTTTACAACAATGTAGATTCTATTCTACCCACAGACCCTGCAGTATAATATACTACATCTAAACAGAATCAGCCCACAGCTGTTATATGAGGTAAAGGACTCCATGTTGTGTGAGTTGCTTAAAAAGTGAAGGGTCAAATAGATTTCTGAGAGGAACTGGAAAACTTCCAAAGGGCTATTTTTGCTTTAAATAAACGTACATTTCTGAAACTGAAGTAATATTTTGTGTCTGGGAGTAGAGAAGCAAGGGGGGGGGGAAGAGTGATGATCATATATTTTTGACTATTTTTGGGTAACTGTACTCTCCACCCCTTGCTTTATTACTATGTCAAAGGCAAAGTGATATTTTATTAGGAAAGGAGAACCATGAAGCCTTGATAATATGGGTTTTACAAAGAGGAAAAAAGTGGAGGAAAAAAAATCTCATTTGCTGCTTGGTGCTGTGGATTTTGCTTTGTTTCTTTTAATTACAAGGCAAATTATTCTACTGTTACTAGGGTGGTCTGACTGTCACCCTGGTCTACGGATTGGCTTCAGCAGAGATTGGGTGGCAAAAGCCAGCACTTTCATGTTACCTGTCTGGCAGACATGCTTGATGTTTAAATCAATTACACAGACATTTAAATCCTCTTCCCATGCCAGCACATTGCCCTTTAAGCTTTTAGTTTTTTATTCTTGCTGTGACTCATATGTTCAGCCTGCACATTAACTCTGAGGTGGAGATCTATAATAAATCATTTAGTGTCTCCGTCAAGTGAATTGTTGTTGTTGTCTTTGGTGACCTGAAACCCCCTTTCTGCCGCTGTACTAGGCTAATAATGGATAGTGCTGGAATAGACCACACTGTAACCCATACATGTGTGTGAGTTGGGGGTTGAATATGGAAATATCTCAAAATGGCAATTCTCCTAAATAAATAGCACATCAGTTTACTTAAAGCTAATCATAAATGGAACAAATTGGACCCATGTGCCTAAGAGAAACCTGAGCAGAATGCAGGAGTTAAAAGAACTCATTGTTTTCAAAGCTGACCCTGGGCATGTATCAGGTTACATCTGTTAGAGTAAATCTAATGCCAGCCCTATATTTTTAATTATAAATATATAAAACATTTTAATAAGATGACATTCTGGCTTTACTAAGCCTTTAAAAAATCTGGATGCGAGTCGAATGGGTAAAAAAGTACTCCATGTGCCCCAGAGAGAATGCCAACATATAATGATTGAATGTTTTCCTGTAATAAATTGGGGCGGGGGGCAGGGGGAGAGATCTGGTTGGTAAGAATGAATCCAAATCACTTGGCATTAGAAAGGTAATTTGTTACCTAGCTTCCTCTTCCAAACTGTTTCCAAGTCCTGTGGAACTTAGTTAGTAGGTCTGTAATGCTTAAAAACAGAGGGAGGAAAGCTGGTTTTAATTTTTGTCTTATTTTTTTCTTTAAACTTATGCCTGCAACCTAGAGGTTTGGGCAGCCAAAAAAGAGAAGGGGGGAGCGCTTAGGACAAAAGCCAGATCTATAGTCCCCTTCTTTGTACCTTTCCAAATCTCAAGCCTGCTTAATTATGATTAATTGCCACACGGATAATCAGATACAGTTTCAAAAGGTTGGAAATGACAGCCCAAGGACACCAGGGAAGAGGGGATGTTTGCCTTTGATACAAGGGAGCAAAAGAAGAAACTGGGGAGGGGGGTACACACAAGCCAAGCTCCTTCCTCAGCCCCGTAACCTTTTCTTATTTTAACAATTCCAAACAGAATTAATGCCATCAGTATATTGTTCCTCCTCCGGGGAATTAAACTTCAACTGTACAATTTCTGCAGCTGTCAGGTTTTTCTTCTTCTTCAGACCTCCTGTCAATAATGCAATGTTGGGGTGCCCTTCTTCTTGAATGAAAGCAGTTTCAAGTTTCTGCTTTATGTCTGTGCTTTCTGGGTGGTGTGACATGATGAGAAAATGCAAAAAACAAAAAACAAAAAAAACCCAGAGAGCGGGGTTCGGGTGGGGGCCGAAATAGTAGTTAAAAAGCTTCTACTCTTGACTTAACTGGATCAAATGTAATAGACTTCAGTCTTTTCTCCTTATTTCCTTTGCTTGATTTAGAAAACACTGTGAAAAGTGCAGGAGATTTTGTCTTGCCAGCTCTTTCCTCCATTTAAAATCCCTTTGGCTAAGTCAAGGATCACAGTATGTCATTTCCAGCCTAACAGAAGTGCTGGGCCTCGTTCAGCTCCTATTACCAGGGAGGCAAATCCCTCGATTCCAGGCGCCAGCGTTTCTGCTTTTTTGGCTCTTTTCCCAGTATTGTTTCCTTCATTACATTCCAGAGTGCCTCTCAGCCAGTTAATGTTTGCACTGGGAGGTCCAAATATCCAGCAATCAGCTCTGAACTTCTCTCTCTCTCTCTCTTTTTGTTGAGAATTGCAGGTTTCAAATGCAAGTGCTGGCTTTAAAGGGAAACATACAGGTGGACACAGCAAAGCATTAATTTTCATTTCATTCACAAACAGTCATATTTGCTGCAGCTTTGCCACATGCCCTCATAAAAGGTTGCAGAAAATGTCTGGCTTTTAAAAGCCCTTATAGAGGTTACATTTGTTGGGTTCTACCCTGTTTTTTTCTTTTTTTGAGCAATCATTCTTTTCTGAAGCCTAAACACACACAGACACACACACACACACCAATAACTCCCCTCATGGTAAAAAACACATTTTAGACTAAAGTGTGCTAGCATTGTTTATTGCGTTGGCTGAGCTTATTGATAGGCTTTCAACATATGTTCTTTCATTTAGAAATCTAGAGAGCCAAAAGCAGATAAACTAAGCTGAGCTGGGTTGTAGTTCAGAGTGTTTAAAGGCCAGTTTTTGTTATTCATAGGCCTTTGTACTTAAATCACTTGCTTCAGAACAGTTCCTATGTGGAAATGGGGCCAAGGAAAACAATACATGGATTTGGTCTGTGCTAAAGGTTTAATATTATAATGTTTGCGAGGCTGATATCTAGTTTTAGCTGTGGCCAACTCGTGGGTAGAACTGGGGACTACTGACCTCAAATTAGATGAAGAGGTTATAGTGTGTGTTACTTTTGGATCAGAAGCTAATGATCCATGTTGCATTAAAGGGCAGGTTCATAAAAATGTATGAATGCAGTGAGTTTCCCTGCCCCCCCCCATACCTAGCTTATTTTCACACATTAATATTTCAGATTCAGCTGGTAAACACCATCTCAATTGTAAACAGTTTGGAGGGATGGTACTAGGCATGCTCTCAGAGAAGATGTATGAAGTCACACAAGTACAAAGATAGACCCATAATAGTGTGTCTTGACGCAGATTGTGCTGAGTATGCCACACTACCAGGATTTGCCACTGTTGCTGTAAGTCTTGCAGTATTGGATCCCCCAGCCTGGAGGCAGCTGCTCTATGTCCTGCAGGACTGGACCCTTACCCTGCTGCAGCTGCTAAGCCCTCACCTGAAAGCCCTGGAGATGGTTTTGTACCTTCATAAGCTCCACTTGGATAGCCTGGGTGGCTTAGCTATATTAGAACCAGTCTTTCCTTCCAGAAGTTGCCTTCAGTAACAAAGATTAGCAGTCTTGTAGTTGCTTGGCTCCTAGATCTTGTTCCTGATTCCTGCTTTAGAAGACTTCTGCCCATTTTTTATGGATTATTGTGCCTTGCTTGGATCCTTGCTCCTTTAACTCCATCCTTGCCTTGCTCTAGCCCCTGAAGTTGCTCTGCATCCTCTGTTCTCTCAGTTACCTAGAATCTGGCTTGTTTGGATTATGCTTTGTTGTCTGGGCTAATCCTACAATTCTGCCCTAAAATGTACTTGGATTCTAGACTGAGATAGGATTATAATTTTGCCTGTTACCTGGTTGTCCTGGGTCCAGTTGTTTGTGTTGTCTGCCATCTTCACGCTGTACTGTGACAGACAGAAAGCTATTTATAAGGGAGATTTTGTTGAATACAAAGGAATTAATATATAGCAAAGATTCACAGTACCAAATATAACTAATGGCTGAGAGGGTAATCTTGTGAGACTCTCTTGGATCTGAAACACATTGGAGGACTCCAGCTGGCAAGGATCAGTTAGAGCAGGCAGAGATACAGCAGGAAGAGTCATCCAGCATTTTCTTTCCAGAACATTCCCCCAGAACCTTCATATGGCTACTGTATGTCATGTCATATAATTTTGTCCAGGCTGACTATAGTGATTTGGCCCCTTATGTATCATGTATCCTGATCTAGCTTTATCTTCTGACATGGCTAAACTTGGTACAGTGTACACAAACTTGGTACAGTGTACACAAAATGAGCATTTGGCCCCACCATTGCCGCCACGAACTCGGACGCTTGTTGCCGGGCGGAGACACCGCCACGGCCGCTGCTCCACCCGCCCTCTGGTCCCGGGGCACCTGGCCGCAAACCCCGCCTCCGCGGGGGTTTTAAAAACACCAGAGCGGCAGGGCTGCTTGGCCCCACCATTGCCGCCACGAACTTGGACGCTTGTTGCCGGGCGAAGACGCCGCCACGGCCGCTGCTCCACCCGCCCTCCGGTCCCGGGGCACCTGGCCGCAAACCCCGCCTCCGCGGGGGTTTTAAAAACACCAGAGCGGCAGGGCTGCTTGGCCCCACCATTGCCGCCACGAACTTGGACGCTTGTTGCCGGGTGGAGACGCCGCCACGGCCGCTGCTCCACCCGCCCTCCGGTCCCGGGGCACCTGGCCGCAAACCCCGCCTCCGCGGGGGTTTTAAAAACACCAGAGCGGCAGGGCTGCTTGGCCCCACCATTGCCGCCACGAACTTGGACGCTTGTTGCCGGGCGGAGACGCCGCCACGGCCGCTGTTCCACCCGCCCTCCGGTCCCGGGGCACCTGGCCGCAAACCCCGCCTCCGCGGGGGTTTTAAAAACATCAGAGCGGCAGGGCTGCTTGGCCCCACCACTGCCGCCACGAACTCGGACGCTTGTTGCCGGGCGGAGACGCCGCCGCGGCCGCTGCTCCACCCGCCCTCCGGTCCCGGGGCACCTGGCCGCAAACCCCGCCTCTGCGGAGGTTTTAAAAACACCAGAGCGGCAGGGCTGCTTGGCCCCACCATTGCCGCCACGAACTCGGACGCTTGTTGCCGGGCGGAGACGCCGCCACAGCCGCTGCTCCACCCGCCCTCCGGTCCCGGGGCACCTGGCCGCAAACCCCGCCTCCGCGGGGGTTTTATAAACACCAGAGCGGCAGGGCTGCTTGGCCCCACCATTGCCGCCACGAACTTGGACGCTTGTTGCCGGGCGAAGACGCTGCCACGGCCGCTGCTCCACCCGCCCTCCGGTCCCGGGGCACCTGGCCGCAAACCCCACCTCCGCGGGGGTTTTAAAAACACCAGAGCGGCAGGGCTGCTTGGCCCCACCATTGCCGCCACGAACTTGGACGCTTGTTGCCGGGCGGAGACGCCGCCACGACCGCTGTTCCACCCGCCCTCCGGTCCCGGGGCACCTGGCCGCAAACCCCGCCTCCGCGTGGTTCTTAAAAACACCAGAGCGGCAGGGCTGCTTGGCCCCACCATTGCCGCCACGAACTCGGACGCTTGTTGCCGGGCGGGACCGCCTGACCCCACTGCTGTTGTGGCCATCAGCGGCGGCAGTGGATGGACAGTACCAGGGACAGGGCTGGGAGGAGCAGGGCCGGGGGAACGGATGGGGGAACCAAGGAAGGACCTGCCAGCCAGGAGGGGAGGACTGGGCGCAGCCTGTTGGGTCTGGGGGGTTTCATGAGGCTCAAATTGGTGTAGTGACGGGCATGGGGTGTTACGGCGGGTACCAAGGGGCGGGCCGCACTCGGAGAACGCGGGCCAGATATTTGGTTGCTGTCCCGTGTTCTGGCCCCTTGGCTACACCTCTAGGTCCTGAGCAGCTGGTCAAGAGTGACCCCTCCTTTAGGCTGCTGCTGGTGAATGCCAGATCGGTCTGCAACAAGGCCCCTCTGCTTGCAGATACAATCTTGGGGGAGCGGGCCAATCTGGCATGCATCTCCGAGACCTGGCTGGTGCCTGAGGATGGGGTACCCCTGTCTGAACTCTGCCCAGCCGGGTTCGGTGTTTGGCACCAGCCTAGGGAGAGGGGAAGGGGCGGTGGAGTCGCCGTAGTAGCCAGGGAGTCCCTGGGAGTGGCCAGGGCCACGGCTCCACATATTCCGGGTTGTGAGGCCCTGCTCTTGCGTGTGGGCCCTAAAGGTCATTTGGGAGTCCTGCTCGTGTACCTGCCTCCCTGCAGAGTAGCAGACTCCCTGCCTGAGCTCCTTGAGGCGGTCTCCATGCTGGCGTTGGAGACCCCCAGGCTGATGGTTCTGGGGGATTTCAACTTGCCGTCATTGGGGATCGGCTCGGAGGTAGCTCGGGAGTTCATGGTTTCCATGGCAACCGTGGGCCTGACCCAGGTAATTCAGGGTCCTACCAGGAGCAGCGGCCACACCCCGGATTTGATCTTTTTGTCGGAGCTGTGGCAGAGTGATCTGAATGTACAGAAATTAGACATCACTCCTGTGCCATGGTCAGATCACTATCTGGTGACTCTGGACTTCCTGGGGGCGAGACTTCACTGTAGGGAGGCAGGGCCGATTAAATGGGCCCGCCCCCGGCGACTAATGGATCCAGAAGGATTCCAACGGGAACTGGGGTGTTGTCCTCTTGACCTGCAAAGTGGTTCGTCCGAAGCCCTTGTTGCCTCCTGGAATAGGAAAGCGACCGCAGCTTTGGATGTAATCGCGCCACTATGGCCTCTCCATGCTCGTGGGGGTCGATCTGCCCCTTGGTTCACAGAAGAGCTAAGGGAACTGAAACGAGCTAAGAGACGCCGAGAGCGCCGCTGGGTGAAGACCCGGAGCGAGTCCGACCGAACACTGGTTAGAGCTGCTATTAAAGACTACCTAGTGGCGATGGGGTCGGTGAAACGTCAATATTTCACCGCCCTCATTGCCTCCGCAGATAACCGCCCAGCGGCCCTGTTCCGGGTGACCAGGTCCCTCCTTGGCAAAGAGGGGCCGGGCCCTGGCTGGCAGGGTTCTGCTGATGCTTTTGCTGATTATCTAGCGGGGAAAGTCGCTCAGATCCGCTCGAAGTTTAATCCCGGCGTGGAAGGTACTGAACTGGGGTTAACCGAAGCGCAGTCTAGCCATGTTATCTGGGATCGGTTTGAGCCAGTTGGCCCTGAGGAAGTGGACAGGCTTCTTGTATCTGTTCGCGCCACGACCTGTGCACTGGACCCATGCCCTGCCTGGTTAATTAAAGCTGCCAAGTCTGTGGCAGGTGGCTGGGTCGAGGCGATTATTAATGCTTCATTAATAGAGGGGCATTTTCCAGCACCATTTAAACACGCTTTAGTGCTCCCCCTCTTGAAAAAACCGTCCCTCGACCCTATGGTAATCTCCAACTACCGTCCAGTGTCTAATCTACCTTTTTTAGGTAAGGTCTTGGAAAAAGCTGTGGCGCAGCAGTTACAGGATGTCCTGGATGAAGCGGATTATCTAGACCCGTTTCAGTCAGGATTCAGGCCCGGATATGGTACCGAAACTGCACTCGTCGCTTTGGTGGATGATCTCTGGAGAGAGCGGGATGGAGGGGAGCCGTCTGTCCTTGCTCTCCTCGACCTCTCAGCGGCTTTTGACACTGTCGATCATGGCATCCTTCTGGGAAGGCTCCGGGGCTTGGGGATCCAGGGCACAGTGCTGTCCTGGTTTTCCTCATTCCTGAGGGACAGGACCCAGTCGGTGTGCCTGGAGAAGGAGGAGTCCAGCCCTAGGCCCCTGCAGTATGGGGTGCCTCAGGGCTCGGTACTTTCTCCTCTCCTATTTAACATCTACATGAAGCCGCTGGGTGAGATCATCCGTTCCCACGGGGTAAGGTATCATCAGTACGCTGATGATACCCAGTTGTACATCTCAGCCCGTGGGGACCCAAGCGGTGCAGTGGAAGTTCTTTCCAGGTGCCTGGAGGCTGTTAAGGTCTGGATGGGGGAAAACGGGCTACAGCTGAATCCCGGCAAGACTGAGTGGCTATGGGTAAGGGGCCCTGTGTTATCTCGGGAGTTACCAGCTTTGGTTCTGGATGGGGCAGCCTTGCCCCAAACAGACCCGGTGCGTAATCTGGGGGTCCTCCTGGACTCACGGCTACTGTTCAATGAGCAGGTGGCAGCCGTGGCCAGGAGGGCTTTTGCACAACTTCGGGTAATACGCCAGTTACGCCCGCTCCTCGACCGGGATGCCTTGCTTATGGTCACGCACGCTTTGGTCACCTCCAGACTTGATTACTGTAATGCGCTCTACATGAGGCTGCCCTTGGTGACCATTCGGAGACTGCAGCTGGTCCAAAATGCGGCAGCCCGGGTAGTGATGGGACGCGGGCGTTATGCTCGGGCCTCACCACTGCTTCGGGAGCTGCACTGGTTGCCAGTTTGTCTCCGGGTGCAATTCAAGGTGCTGGTCATTACCTTTAAAGCCCTATATGGTAGTGGGCCAGGATACCTAAGAGACCGCGTCACCCTAAGAACATCTGTCCGTCCCACCAGGGCGGATCGGAGGGGCTCTCTTGTTGTGCCATCGGCTAGGGAGGCTCACCTCGCTAGTACCAGGAAGAGGGCCTTCTCTGTGTTCGCCCCGGTCCTCTGGAACCTCCTTCCAACTGAGCTGCGCACACAGACAGAGCTCCTGTCCTTCCGGAAGAGCTTAAAGACCTGGCTGGCAGGACATGTGTGGGGTTCCAGGGATGTGGGCTCCCATGTGGGGTGGTTAGTCTAGGGATATTACCCCTCTGACGACACCCCCAGATATTGTTTTAGTTCATAAACTTTTAACTTTTTATTGATGTGTTTTAATTTGGGCTGTAAGCCGCCCAGAGTCGGGCTTGCCCGATTGGGGCGGGTTAGCAAGTGTGAGGTATAAATAAATAAATATAAATAAATAAATAAATTTGACTAAGATCTCCAGACAATCTTCTTAGCATCAAAACAAAAGGTGATCTACAGATATGTGTTTTTATGTGTTTTGCAATATGCTTTTTACGATGACTTGATGTCTTGTAATTGATTGGGGATTCTTGAAATTTTTTAATAGGTTTTTATGATGTAATAATTTGTGAGGTGTTATTTGTAATTGTGATATTTTATATTGTTTCTCTGTAAGCTGTCCAGAATCACTGTGCAAGTGGGGTGGCATATAAGTTGAACAACGACAATGACAAAGACAACGACACAGGGAAGGATAAATTCAGCAAACCTTTCTAGCCCAAGCTACAATATTAAATGAACTCTGGCAATGGAGATCCATGCACATCCTCCAAAGAAAGAAATTGCAAAACTGTAATTGAATTTCTTCAACAACTCTCTAATTTACATGCAATGAGAAAAGCCCTCTAAATCCTTTGTCCCTTTGTTTGTTTATTAGGACAACAGAGACGTACAACAGAGTGGTGACAGACTGGCCACCCTACCTGTTAGTTATGTCCAAAAGTCTCTTGAACAAACTGCACTGTCACTTAATGGTTGATGTAGAGAGGTAGAATTCTGCCTCTGCCATTGATTCACTGACTGGTCTTGGGCATCACATTTCTCTTCTTGGTCCTGTGAAAATCAATAGATTTCTCCTATGTAGAATACTGGATAACTTTCCACTATAGTTGTAAATGAAAGATCTCCCCACATCATAATGTTCAAAGGCAGCCCTGCTTTGGCACTTTCTTCTTTCATTTTTATTAATAATCATATCAAATCATTGCTGTTTTCTGCAAGTATGATGGTGTAGTCTGCATCTTTTAAACTACTGATGTTCCTTTCACCATTTTTCACACCTCTTTCATCTGATTCTAGTCCAACTTTCTGTATATGTTCTGCATACAAATTGAAGTTATAAGGGGGATACACAATAGAAATGCACATATATTATGTATTTCAGGGATTTTTTTATTGAATATTTTTAGAACCGGAGATAACTGAAACTGTGGATATTTGAACACACGGATCTTGGGAGTGGGGAGGCATAACTATCATTTAATATAAGCATGAAATTGCTGGGAGATATGGCCTAGAATACTGACAAGTGGAGCCATTAATATACAAACAACTTCTAACTATATGTCTTATTTGTCACACCATTTATTGGAAGAAAATTGTGGTGATTTTTAATAAATAAATATTTAAAAGTCATAAGATACCTTATACTTGAGATCTGGGATAAGGAGTCAGGAAAGGCTTTTCTGTAAAGGATCAGTAAGGGCTGGCTGGCTGGCTGAGTCAAGTGGAGTACTTGGTTGCCAAGCTATAGGTCAGCTGTTTGATTTTCCTCTGTGCCTTCCAGGAGAAGAACCAATCCTGTGTATACTTAGGCTAGCTGCACAATTCTAGAATGCCACCAGAAACGGCTGAAAAATAAAACACCCCAAAACATTTTTTCAGTGGTGGACATAGTCCGGTTCACCTCAGTTCTGTCGAACTGGTAGGGCGGATCCGGGCTAGTTTCCTGGTGGGGGGGGGTACTAACCTCCCTGGGAGACCACCCGGGGTGGTTGCCCTTTTTCTGAGGTGACTGGTTTGGTCGCCTCACCGGGTGCCCCACTCTCCAGCCCAAAATGGCAGCTGGTGAGTGTGCATGCATGAAAATTGATGCATGCATGCCTTTAGTACTGAGCATGCATGCGTCGATTGCTTATTTCACACATGTGCACTCACCAGACACCATTTTTGGCTGGGAAGTGGAGCAGCCAGGGAGGCCCTCAGTGGCCTCCTCGGAGGTGCAGCAGCTATGGCAGTGGTGGCGGCCCTCAATCAAGTTGCCCTGTGCCACCATGTGGAGGGGCCACCACTCACTGCTGCCGACGGTCACTGCCGATACCAGGCCAGGCTGCAGCACACCACCAGGCTGTGCCATGCCACTGCTGACCCAAGGCCACACTGCTGTGCTAGGCCAAGCCGGGCCAGGCTGTGCCACACCGTTGCTGTTGCTGCCTGCTTCCCAGCCAGATAAGTGACTCGTGTTTGGGTTTGAGGTGGGTGGGTGGGTGGGTGGGTGGAATGTGTGTTTTTATGTGTGTTTTGATCTGTATTTTAATGTGTTTTTATGTGTATTTAATGTGCATTTTATGTTTAATTTTATGTGTTTTATGTATATTTTTATATGTTTTTGATGTTTATTTAATTTGTATTTTTATGTGCACTGTATTTTTATTTTATTCTTATTTTATTTTACTTTGGCTCCGCCCATGTTGTTGGCTCTGCCCATGATGTTATGATGTTGACTCTGCCCATGACATCATGACATTGGCTCCACCCATGATGTTACAATGTCAGCTCCGCCCATGATGTCGGCTCCACCCACAGTGTGGTAGTAGAAATTTTGGCTGCCCATCACTGCATTTTTTAGTATTTTGTGCTTAGGAAACTCTGACAATGATACTATTGTTGTTATCAAAGATGTAGGACCCATTCTTATACTACTAGTGTGTAGTGTAAAGACAGATGTAAAAGAAACAAGAGCCATGCTCTTGCCCTTAACCTGCTATTGTGTTCTTCAAGGGACAAAGGAACATGGATTGTGGGGAGCATGATTTCCAAGACTGAACTATTGACTCAGTCTCATATCACTTTGTGTTCAAGAATGCACTACACATAGGTCACATGTGAAAACATGAATAACCACAGCTTTTAGCTCTGAAGACATTTTCCCACTCACTGTCAACTGCCATGGATTATTAAAATGCATTTACAAAACCAGATTAGGTAAAGGTAAAGATCATCCTTGCTCGAAAGCCAGTCGTATCTGACTCTAGGGTTCAGTGCTCATCTCTGTTTATAGTGCACAGAATGCTATTTATCTTCCCTCTGAAGTGGTCCCTATTTATCTACTTGCAATTTCTTGCTTTTGAACTATGTTAGTAGGAGCTGGGACAGAGATGGGAGCTCACCCCATAATACTTATGGGAAACATTTCCCAATTAATAAGCACCCCATGACCTTTAAAACACATTAAAGGCACACTAGAATATAACAAGAACACCTTTTCAAATACATAACAAAATCTAATATGGGAATAAACCTTACTATTTAGCACTTGATCAGCACTTGTAGTGAGCTTCACATTCCAAACAAAGGAGAAGTTTAAAAGCCCTCTGAATGAAAAGCAAGTATTTTATGAGTAAATTCAATTCAGGCCAGTACTTTAAGAAGGTTACAGAATATTAGGATAAGGGCATCACAATTATGTGAAAAAGTCTGGAGAGAAAAGATTACATTGTTCTGACAACAACATTTTTGAAACATTTAGGCCTTTCATATCGTTAATTTAAAGTGTGAGATTAAATATTTTATGCAAATATTAGACAACAGCAGAGAGCTCTTCAATTTAGGATTTGAAACAAATTGAAAGCATGCAAGACATATTCATTTCTTAAGCAGTTTAGTTTTAAAATCTGCATTGTCTCTTTAGGATTACCTGACAGTAACTCTTTGTGTTCAAATGGATTTAACTTCAGCAGGGTTTGTTTTCTAGATATCATTGTCCTCCAGTCCTCTAGCATAAAGCGAAATGCAAAGGGACAGATCAAGGAAAAATATATCTTCACATCATAAACACCAAATTCTGTTTAAATTTCATTACTAAATAGGATTTGACTTCATGTTCCATGCCTAATCCTGTGCTATAAAAGATGCATAAAAAAACCTCTTGATAAATTATAACAGACTTTTGTGGAAGTTGCATATATTGATTAAAACATCAAGCAGTTACATGCACACCAATAATGAATTACTTCTCGAGGAAGATAAAACTTTGTGATATTTAAAATTACAGACTTGAAAGTAAGTAAAATTACCGTTAATTATGCAGAAGGGAGCAACACCTTAGCAGTAAACAAGATAAGCACCTCAAACGGCACTAATAATTTTAATTAACGTTTCCTAGTTTCCATTCACCTCCTTTCAAGGTCATCTACTGCCTTTTTGTAAGACAATATTACTGAGCTGTGTTAAAAACTTACAGGCTTTCATTAACAGTTGTGATAAACCCTCCACAACATTTTCCTGCACAGATTTATTTATTTTTTTAAAGAAATCACTAAATCATACATAGATGTACACTGTAACCCAAGCATTTGTAAAACTCTGCTAGAAAAGTTGTTCTATACATTCAGTAGTTCAAATGGTGAAGCAGGACCTGAACATTCTGAACCTGATTCAATCACCCTTCACCTTTCTTAGCTCCCTCAGTCCTAACCAAATAAGACAGGGGTTCCCAACCGAAGACCTGTGGGCCAGATGCTGCCAACGACACCATTTCATGTGGCCCTCAATGCCCTTCCAAGGGCATTAGAGAAACAAAATGGCTGTCCCTTTGAAGCTATCAGGACAAAATTGCCACTCCCATCATACAGGCAGGGCAAAACGGCCGTCCAGCCCTTGAAGCTGACTGAGAGAGCGTTACTCGGGCCCCGGCTTGAAAAGGTTTGGAACTCCTGAAATAAGATATACCTTATGCTGTGATACATAGCAACTTAGAAGCTGTTATAATTGGCTTCTACAATTTGGAGGAGAAGAAGTCACTGAAATTGCCCTTGTCAAAATATTGCTGGCCTTTTATGTCCTCTTTCAGGAAGGGCCTTATAGAGTTTGAAACTCTTGGTATATTTTTAAGAGATGAAGAAATACCAAAACAGAAATACAAAAATTATGGTACATTTTAAGTTTGACTGTGTTTAGGAAAGAGAAACCTAGACCAAATGATCTTCCCAGGGCCAAGCATGACAGTCTCTGCTTTCACCATGAGAGCTAAATGTAACTGCTCGATGTAGGATAATTATCATAACCATAAGACCCTAACATACATGTACATTTCAATCCATACCTCAGACTTATCTAGGAGTTTCCAGATCTCCAGCATAAGATGGGATGGTTGAACATACCTAATAAAGAATGTTTTGTAGCAAACCTCATATTGTTCGTAGGGGACTGTCTTCATCATTTCCCTTAGACAGTATAAAAATAAATAAGGTTCACAACACTGAAAGCTATCTGAAAAGTTGGTTAATGAGGATAGGAGTGAGAGAAAGACATAACATGTAAAGCCAAGCGTATAAGAGTTCAGTTGTCATTACAATGTATTGATTCACACAAGTATGCATTTAAGATTTATCATTTTATTAAATTTCTTGCCCTAACTTTTTAAAGATGATGGAATATTGTAAGAAAATACCATTTGTGCAGCAATACTATTGTTGTGGAACTCCTGAGGGAGGTTAGGTTAGTACACACTTTATCCTCACTCGCAGATACATGCTGCCTGAAGGTGCCATTGTTCCACTCAGCTTTTCATAGTTAATGCCACTCTTGTGATTGTATTAGTTTTCTCTGGGTTTATTGTAATGTAGTTTAAAGGTAGGGAGTCTGGTGTATTTTAATCTCTCTGACTCTTATTTGTATACTACCTCGAACAGTCCTTGAGTGGAGGGGCAGTCCTAATAAAATCCTGAAATAAATAAATAAATGTTATATCAGTGCGTTTGTTCTGTGCCACAAATTTAATAGACCAGGTCACTTGGAATATAATGTGTAGTGAAAGAATCTCATTAGGCTAAAATGAATGTAAAATGTGTCAATTTGATCCAAATGAGAACTGTAGTAAAACCATGTTTGATGTTCATGTGCAATAAATCTTTAACATTTGTCTGTAAAGTATTAGAGAATCCATGGGGAAATCTGTATTTGTAATAGCTTGCACATTTTCAGTGATTTTCCTCTAATCTTTTGTTGACATTTAAAGCACATGGAAAAAAAGAATGTGGCATCTTCAAAATCCAAATTGTGAAGTACTTCTCCAAGGTAAACAAAATGTGTGCTGATCCCTTATTTATTGTATTTGGGGAGAACAAAAAGCAGAAGTCATTAAAATACTTAATTCTGCACACAAAGAGATAACTCTTATTCCTCAGGTCAAGACTGGTTTGTCAAAGCCAACCAAAAAACCAACAATATGACACCACTATCTAGAGAGAAGTCATTGACCGCATCCAACCTACCCATTGTGAAGGGAATATATATTTATTTTTAATTACTGTTGTATTTCAATTTTCTCTCTTACTATTCATAATAGTTCTATGGTTCAGTGGATGAAAATATGTACAATGACAGTTTCTTTTGGGAATAACCCTACCATTTTAAAGTATAATAATAATTTCATGTCAGAGATTACTCTGGGTTGAAAGGATTTTTGCTGGAGAAATTGCACTCATGGGATGCCCGAATGAGGCTCCTTTCATGTCCCCAAGTGCAGTCTTCGGGTATCAAAACCCGACCTTCCAGACTCCAAACTCAGTGTTTTAACCACTAATCCACCAGCCAGGGGAGCTCCAGATATCTAGTTCTGCTTGACTGAAAGAGCCCATTTCAGCCTAAATGCATGGAATGTTCAAACCACATAATGCTTGGGGTAAAGCAATACTATATTTCTAAGTCTTTTGAGGATGTTTGGAAAATGTCAAGTGAAATGTCAGATACAGTTAGCAAAAGAGTGTGGTCTAATTTATGAAGTATAAAAAAATACATTTTTGTTGGAAGTTCTACCAAACTATGACAATATACCTAACTCCTAAGTATTAGAACTTACTCTTTTAAAATAATGGCACTCTTACAAGATTTTCAAAACTGTGATCACAACATAATGTTTGTTAGGAAAACAAAAGCAAAATTTAAAAAAAATGTATTTTCATAAGGAAAGCCCTCAATGAAGTCAATATATTTTTTCATGGCAATGTGAAACATTTTCTTTCTCTTTTTTTTTCCAAACTTGTAAGTACCTGTAATTTACTTTATAATTGAGTGTGAATGTTAACTGGAAATTTTTGCATAGCTTCACTGAAGGTTTTATAGTAATAAACCCACTTAAAGTTTCTCCAAACGCTAGCCATTTGTGTAGCACTGGCCCTTCTACTTTTGTTATATAGGTTTAGTAATCATCAAATCCAGTGTTTTCAAGATAGTTTTTCTTGGCTTGAAGTCTCTCTTGCAAACCATGGCATACTTGACAGTTGCCCTTTCTGTCCCCTTATGAAGAAAAACAAAACACTGTAAGTGAAATTGTATCTAGTGCTAGAAAATCTTGGCCGATTTTGAAATAATACCTAGTAGTCCCCACCTCAGTCAAAAGTGTTATTGTCACATGACAACCTGGAAAATGTTTGGTAATTGTAATACATGCCTTCAAAGACTTACTTCTGTTGTTTTCCTTTTGGTTTCTAGTCATATTGAGGGGCCTTTCCCTTTCCCTTTTCTCCATTTCCTCTATACACAAAATAAGAACACAACAAACCATTTACATTTAGCTTCAGTTGACACACACTGATACATTTTTGTTTAGACTTCTGTTATTTGCAATGACATATAATTGACTCCAGTATGCTCTTTCCTTACACAATTAATTCTCCTTCTTGTAATTCTGGTTATTGCCTGACTTGGATCTTTTCATAAGTCAATACTCCTTCTTTGTTCCTGCAGCATCTTCCTATAAAAATGTTGTCAGTATATTGTGTTATGAACTGCATAGGTTAATCCATAGGAAACAATGAATCAAAAGCAGAACAGAACAATATTGGATGGATGGATGGATGGATAAAGTTTCTATAGCAGGAATAAGTGGCACATGTCCTATAGAGAAGGTGACCTGAAAGTATGTCTTAGGACTGACTTCTCTTTCCAATAATGCTGAAATGTAGCTGTGAAAGATATTCCCTCCTCTACTGAAGGTGGGGAAATGTTCTGATACTACTTGGGGGGGGGGGGATTTTTCAAAATTACCTTTTAAAAATCCAAATCCAGTTTATGTACCCCAGCTCTAGGGAACATGTCTGGGATCCAAACCTCTTTTGATACATCCATAATATTTATTCTGAAATGTCAGTTTATAGGCTCACTCAGCCTCAGAGCTGCAATACAGGAGAGGCAAGGGTGCAGAAGTTTCTCTAAGAGCTGGGAGGGGGTATCCAAGTCAGATCTATCCCTATGAATCAGATTTTTTAAAAAATAATCATCTGGAGACTATGGTACAATAAAACAGATTTATTATTTGGGAATAAGCTCAATGGGGTATTTTTAATTCTAAAATATTTTTTGCCAACCTTATATTATTATTATTATTATTATTATTATTATTATTATTATTATTATTATTATTATTATTATTATTATTATTATTATTATTATTATTATTATTATTATTATTATTATTATTATTATTACACCTTACTCGGTTGGACCGACTCAGGGCGGTTCACAACACATATAAAGTTACAGGTTCATAAGCACAACATGTAAATATCACAAATAATCAGTATCAATACCAAAAAACATCAAAAATCACAATATCATTACAGCATCGAAAAATATCTAAAGCTCAGATCAGACCCCTCCCTTTTGAAACATAATTTTAAGAAATGTGAATGTTTAAAAGTGCCAAAAGGCCTCCATACCTCTCTAACTAAAATCGTGAGTGCTCATCTTTTTAAATGGCCAGAAGTCCCATAGAGGAGACTGGGAGCACAAGTTTGGCCTCTGAGCCACTGAGGTTTGCTGACCTATCTTTCAAAGGCATTGTGGGAAGGGAGAGATGATAGTTTCTGATTGGTTTTTGTGTGTAGCTATATAAAATAGCTTAGATGAGTGCAAATGAAGATGACAGACTCCAAAATAATTTATATAAAGCAATAATAGTAATGAGGGGAAAAAGAAATAAAAGAACTAAATGTGTCATGGCTTATGACTTTTAGGATTACTGATCAATGGTCTTTTCCACCTTTTTTATCTTATCATTTTCAAGGTATTTGACTTTTTTCTTCATATAACCCAGACAGATTTAAAAGTGTGGACTGGAAATAATTTAGCACTATAATTATGTGGGTTTTTTTTAAAGAGTTCCAGGATATTATTATTGTACAAAATGGCTTTTTCTCATTTTTCTTTTTCTATGATCTCTTCCTATTAGAGATTAAATGTATGTCTTAGTCAAGTTATCACTCTTTGTTTCATACACTTAAATATTGCACTAGTGAAATAAAGTGTGAGGCACATGTTATTTTTTTTTTTAAAGAGTGTTTTATTGTTTATTTGGAGGCCTGCTTTGCAAACTTGGCCAATGTACCCCCTATATCACTTTTACTACTACCATATTTTGCTTCAGAGGATTCCTTATATCAAACGGTAGATCTTGAGGTAGGCTGAACATATTGAGGCTACCACCACAATCGCATCAAGAAGATTGTATTGCCATAAATAGATGGAGGGTGAAATTAATGCTTAAAAAGAAAGAGAGCAGCAAATAGTAAAATATACCACAATAGTTTAAAAGCTCCAATTAAAAGATAATCCTTATGATATGCAAGACTACTTGACAGAATTCAGAAGAATTTAAAAAAACCCTCTTCTAGCTGTCACCTTGGTATAAAAGAAATTCATGGCCCTTGTGAAACACAGACAATATTTACATGAGAGGACCATTACTGTTGACATGAGTTTTAATAATATGCTGTTGAATGTCCAGTTTGGCAATTAGGGCTTGGCTCTGGCTGTTGTGCTAACAACTGATTTTCTGGGCCAAGTTGATATTTATCAAATGGGTTGTATAATAAAATTGAAGCAAAACAAAACTTGTGACCCAAAGGCTAAATCTGGGAACTTGAAATCTAAACTATCAGACATCCCGGGTGGGTTTTATTGTGCTCATCAGAACCCTAAAAATGGAGGAGACATTAAATTAATTGGCATGTAAAAGGTAAAGGCCGCCCCTGCTCGAAAGCCAGTTGTATCTGACTCTAGGTTTAGTGTAGCTGAAGAGCCAGCACTGTCTTGTCAGAGTCCGGCCCTGACAATTGGCGCGAAAGAATTGAGACTGCAGTCTTGGATCTGGTGCTTAAAAATCAGTCTGACTCTCTCTCTGATGCAGGGCATCTATTCTTACTGAGCCACCAAAAAAAGGTTTGGGTTTGGTTACATCAGAAGAATGGGAGTGGTTAAATTTGAAGGGTGGGACACACCCATCTAATCATTACAAAACACATTTGTTTAACAGCCTTTCTGTCTTGGAATATATCTTGCAAGCTTAGAATTGTTCATTAGTTAGAAATTCAGCTAGAATGCTTATCATATTGTACACAGCTGTTCCTCTTGTAGTCTGGACACATCCCATTATCGCTAGTTTACATCCTGCTTTAACTATTTCTGTAACACAGTTACAAACAGCATTTGCAGAGCCTGACAATTGATAAACAGGCACAAATAAGATACAATTAAATCTATACACAGGTACATATAAGGTACAATTAAGGCTACAAATGAATTTCCACATTGTCTGTGTCTGCAGACGTATCCTATCAATATTGTGGCTCTTGGTTTCTTGGGCCAGGATACATAAGAGACCTCATCACCCCAAGAACATCTGTCCTTCCCACCATAGCAGACCAGAGAGGTTCTCTAATTGTTGCATCTACTGGAGAGGCACATCTCTCTAGCACCAGAAAGAGTACCTTTTCAGTGTCTGCTCCTGTCTGCTCCGGCCCTATGGAACCTCCTGCCAATTGAGTTGCATCTCCAGATGGAGTTGCTGCCCTTCAGGAAAGTTCTAAAAACCTGGCTGGCAAAGCATGTATGGGGCACCAATGATGTGGTGACCCCTGCCTCCTGGCTGATCTAGAAAGAACGCTCTCTCTCTTTTAATCGTTAAGGGTTGGGGTAATTTTTGATAGTCATTTTTAATGGGGAGTTTTATAGAGTTTTTAATGGTAATGTTGGTTTTTATTCTTTGTGTGCCGCACAGAGTCTTTTGAGTTGGGCGGCAATGTAAATATATATGCAGTTACACATATTATTTAGCACTGCCCAATACATTTTGGAAAACTCTTGTATGTTTATCAGGGGCAACTACAAACAGATAAAAAAGTAAAATACTTTGAAAATGGGAAACCATATGACAATTGTGCTTAAGGCACAAAAATGACACAAAAATATACAGAATATGTTGATTGAAAAAAGTATTAAATGTTTTTATTCATGATAATTATATACCACCCTTTTGTCCTATATAGGGCACTAAATGCCTTTTCCCTCACTGAGCTCATTAGTCTTACTTACTCTCAGTTTGAGATTGTTAATGTCCATGTAGTATAAGAGATTACATAATATTTTTTTAAAATCTGATTCCACACCAGTCTTAGTGCAAGGAGGCCTGACAATTCTCTTCCTGCTTATTTATGTGCTCTGGAATATCAGTCCACCCACTGAGGAATTCTCACACACAAAGAGACTCAGATTTAGTGAAAGATGTTTATTTAAGATAATAGTTTGAACAGAAGTAAGATAAGGCATTATATGATGCAATGGTTCCCAACAAGAAAGGAAAAATTCTTTCAAATTTAAATAAGGGGATGGTCTTCAGCCCTGACAAGATGCCCTGAGCTAAAGACAAGACACTCCAACTTTGTGGTCCACAGCATTTTTACAACCTCAAACTCTAACATTTTTATAATCAAAATTTAACTACACTAAATTATTCTAATAATTAGATAAATATAATTCCTTACTGCTTATCCTTCCAATTAAATGAAGCTTCTTCCCACAAAAAGAGGTTCTTCTTCTGGGGTCACCTGTTTCTTTGTGGGCCAGATGACTTTTCCTCCATGCCCTATGGACATTTCAGAATTTTTGTTTCAGTAGAGTTATTTGTGACTGCGTGCCCAATGACAAATCAGTTGCTCAATTTTAGCTCTTCCTTTATTTCTTCTTCTGATCTAGGTCTTCTCTAGAACAAAACATCTCACTACTGATTGATATGAAACTTGCATTTAGGTGAGAACTCAGCACAGATTTATCCAGTAAGTATTCCATTAGTCTTATTCTCTGATCTTGAATGGGACTTGTTGTATGACAACGGATAGAATCTAAGTAGTGATTTATAATTGTGTAATTGAAATGAAATAAGTCATAGAGGCAAACTTGCTGCTATTTAGTGAGGTATTGGTTGTGTTCCTGGAGGTTTACTCCATTGTGTTATTGGACACATGAACAGAAATTCAGCCAGCAATTTGCCACCATGACGCTAATGTAAGTGGCCCATTGGACTGGTCGGAGATGGCAAAAATTACTTATAGGATGGAGAAAGAGGCTATTTTTCAGTCTTCTCTTGTAATACTAGAACTAAGAGTCACCTGGAACATAATGCTAAGTTTGGAGTGTTGATTTTAAACATGACAGATATAATGAAATGCTGAAGCCTCCCACAACAGACCAATGTTAATATGCTGTACTTTACACAGTTCAGAGGTAAACAATGGGATTTTCTACATGAAGATGTAGTGATGGCCACTAACACTGACAGTCTTAAAAATGGATTGGGAAAATATTGTAGAGGATTTAGTTCATCAATATCTGTGAGTCATGATGGCTGTGTCTCTCCTTTGCCCCATACACCCCCCGGAGTAAGAAGACAGACACAATCAAGTTGGTTGAAAAATCGAGCCACTTTATTCACTGATAATGATCTTAACTTGATGAACATATTAACTTGCTTAGGCTGCTCTGCAGCAGGCCGACGTAGCACTGGTAAGGCTGCTTGTTGGAATAATCTATTCTACTAACCTTAGACTTAACTTTTAAATTTGAATACTGACCAATTTTTCTAGATCCCTTGTCAGAAGTGACCTTCACCTGGTTTTACTTCTGACCCCAAAATCGGGCAAACGATTGTATGGGACTGCCAGCTGCCAAGCATGGCAGCCCCTTGTTCCCGTTCCACATTTCAACCAATCCAGGGTATCTTTCTTTCTAGACTGTCAACCACCCTGACTGGTGAAATGCGTCCCAACCCAATGATATAGGGATCTGCTTAATTTCCTTATCAGTGCTACCCACCAAAGTGACCAAAAAGAGGTGCCTGTATTGTATTGTTATATTTATTGTATTATACCGTATGACTTTTGATTATGCTACATACTATATTACTTTTGATTGTGTTATATGTATGGTTTCTGTAAACCGCCCTGAGTCGGTTGTACCAAGTAGGGCAGTATATAAATCGAATTAATAATAATAATAATAATAATAATAATAATAATAATAATAATAATAATAATAATAATAATAATAATAATAATAATAATAATAATAATAATAATAATAATCTTAACCATACACAACAGTGTGGGGTGGGCAAAAACCACAAGAAACCAAGGAGCCAATCAGGTTTCAAGCAAAAATTCCCACCCGGCCCCGGAGCGACCAAAACAATCACACTGCTGCTTAAGGGAGGGAGGGTGGACAACTGTGCCCGATTCAAATTGAAAAAGGCGGCAAGGCTGGGTGAGCACTGCCCTTATAAGGGCAGCGCTTAGCCCCACCCCTATCTCCTTGCCGCCGACGCTGTTCTGTCCTCTTCCGGGTTGTCGGGGCAAAGCGTGCACCATTGGGAGCTGCCTTCGGCGCGCGTACAATTGCCATTTGTGGAGGAATGCAAACAGGCTGGCGCAGTTGCACTACTTCTTTCCATTTGGGAGAATACCTTCCATAGAAATGTGGGAGAAGAATATTAGACAAGAAGTGACTTTGGCTGACCCAGATGGACTTTAGAAGTCTTTTAACAGCAGCCTTCATCGGTGAATTCCTAATATTATTTTCCTCCCAATCTCTCCTTATGACTGTTCTGAGGCTGTAATTTTCATCAAGCTGGTCTAATTTGGGTGCTGGGATTTGTTTCCTGGATGCTATTGCATTATTTTATGTGAGAAGCTGCTTTGGAGACCTCAAATCTTGTGAGGCACATGGGACCAGGAAACAATGTGTGAATACTTTTATAAATAACATTGTGTCCTCCTACATAAAACATTTACATTCGTCAGCTCAGTTGATAGTCATGATATGTACAGGGACCCTTATGTCTGCTAAATGTACCCACTGTTATCTTTTTTCCCCCTCATGTTTTTAGTTCAACTCTATGTATTTAACCTTCTGTTTAGCTTTGGCAGTTTTTAAAAACCTACTAGAACTATAGAAACATTCTTCATTCATGCTGGATCTTGCAAAACTTCTCATTTCTCCCAAACCCTTTCTTGGTCCCCACTACCAAGCCCCTTTCTGTGTGTTATCCCAAGCCAGGAAATTCCATTCTTGCCCTAAACAATATCATTTCCCACTCTTCCCCTTTAAGTCTTTTGCTAAAATCGACTCACCAGCAACTGCTAAACCTCAGGTCCCTTGTTACCTTTCTAAACATTTTATTACCTTTTGCAATATAAAAGTAAAGTGAAAGCTCCTGGACCCAACACGAAGCAAACTTAACTTAAACCATCTTTCAGCAATTACATCCTTTCTTTTTCATTTAAGCTCTATATTAATCTCACTTGCATGCTTTTTCCTTGGTAAAGATTGCAAAACACATCTTATTATGAAACTGAAAAGTCTTTATATCTTTGGAAGTATATACATAATAACAATCATATTTGCCAATATGTATTCCTTTCAGCTAAATGGTAAAACCTAGAAACCGTGGAATTGCCTCACACTTTGCCATATATGTCATACTCAAAGAAAATGAATGTACACTTTAGTGTGTTTATAGTGGAATATATATTTTTACATATACAAAATGTCTAAGAGCACATTGAGTGAAGTTTACTTACATTTTTATATATGTGTCAGATTCATTATTTCAAATGCAATATTAATCCGTTCATCATAAAAGTGTGTTAATATTCCCAATAATGGCACTGGTTACTTTAAATATTAAAAATGCACATTAAGAATTCCCCCATCTATGTGTGCATGCACTATTTGCATTATAGATTGTGGACATGACTGGTTGTATGTTTTCCTTTTCTTTCTTTTAAATGATCTTACTTCTTGTTTGCAAATGCACAGCAAATGCCAAAGAGATTAGTAATAAACTAGGTCCTAACACTCCAAAATTAAAAGCTCCTAATTATCAACTTTAAATAAATCCTTATTGTATGACAGAAATAATTTCTCATAAAATGTTTCTAACGTTGAGAGAATGCTTTTAAGACATACAACATTAACATAATTTTTTCGACTGGGGTTCTCTCAGGACATCTGATGAAGTCTCTACCCTTAATTTTAATTGCATAGGCTGCATTCTTAATTAAAATCTGTACAAATGGATTTTATGCCATGCCAAAAGAAATCTGAGTTCATTAGTTATAAAACCTTTTAAAAATTGATGTAAATATGTGAATTCTTTAAAAGTTTGAACTCAGAGTCTTCATTTCATGTCGAGCGCCTTTTATCTAAAGAATAATGAAGCCAATATGAATTGATAGTCTATATATTTCTTTCCCACTTTTTTCTTCCCTGAAGGCATAGCAAGATGGTTGAAATGACAAAGTTATCTCTTTATGCCATTAAACACTTCCTTATAGAACTTGCCTAATTTTAAATTTAAGAGTAATTTTAAAACAAGCATTATTAACCCTTACTACTTGGGTTATATAAATAAAAGTTCATATATTTCTTATTAATCCTTCCTATTAAAACATAATCATATTAAACTTATAACTTGTGAGAATGCACAAGCAGATTTTTTTCAATGGTAGAAATGCTAAATTCTGTCTCTAGCAGGCTTTCTTTTTTCCTTCCTTTCTTCTTAATTTTCATCTGAATTTTACATTTTCATTTTCTTAGTGATGACTAATAGACATAAGAAAAAACATGAAACCAAATGTTCTGTGTATTTCTTCTTCTTCCATGTCTAGGCCAGATGTGAAACTGTGAAATGAAGCCACCTTTTGGTGAGGTCATTTCACAGTTCCTTTTGCCTGACCTAGTGTGAGAAAGATTAGCCAGTACAAGGTTGCTGTTGCCCAGTATAAACCTGATTGTGGTTAAAAAAAAATACCACACTCTTCGTTGAGGCTCTGTTGCAGAGGTTGCCAACCTTTTGAAGTCAAGGACCATGTCCAGTGATGAGCATAGGACAGTTCGCCCTGATTCTATAGAACTGATGGTAAGAATCCTGGGTGGTCTCCCGGGGGGCGGGATTACTAACCTTCCTGGGAGACCACCTGGGGTGGTTACCATTTTTTTTGAGGCAACTGGTTCGGTCGCATCACTGACTGCCACACTCTCCAACCCAAAATGGCTGCTGGTGAGTGTGCATGCGTGAAACTACCAATTGATGCATGTGTGCCTCCAGTACTCAGTGCACATGCAACAATTGGTAGTTTCACGCATGCCCACTCACCAGTAGCCATTTTGGGCTGCAGAGTCAGGTGCCAAGGAGGCCCTCAGCGGCCTCCTCAGAGGTGTGGGCGGTGGCGGCGGCCCTCACTCAAGTCACCATGCCACACCACTGTGCCACCGCGCCACTGCCACTCACCGCTGCACGCTGCTTGCTGACACTGGCTGACACCTGATGCCGACACTTGACGCTCGCCATTGCGCCAGGTCAGGCCGTGCTGCATAAATGGATTATGTATTTAGTGTGTGCTTTTGTGTGTTTTTAATGTATATTTAATTTGTATTTTATGTGTACCTATGTGTTTTTATGTCTATTTAGTGTGTATTATAATATGTATTTTTATGTGTATTTATGTGTATTTAATTTGCATTTTCTGTGTATTTTCTGTGTATTTAATTTGCATTTTTATGTCTAATGTATTTTTATGTATTTTTAAACTTTGGCTCTGCTCACATCATTGGCTCCGCCCATGACATCATGACATTGGCTCTGCCCATGACGTCGGCTCTGCCCACAGTGTGGTAGTAAATTTTTTTGCTGCCCATCAGTGACCAGGTTATGCTCCCTCTGACAGTTGGTGGGCCAGACTAGTGGTCCAACTGCTACCACAGACTCATTTATGGCTGTTGTGAAACTGTGAAACTCGGCCACAGACTCATTTACGGCTGTTGTAAACACATTTACAACAGTCGTAAATGAGTCCGTGGCTGTTGTAGACACATTTACAACAGCTGTAAATGACTCCACAGCTGATTCCAGTGGCGGGGGGCTGGCGCAAGGGGGGCAGTTGATTTGGCACCACAGGCCACATCTGGCCTGTGGGCCGTAGGTTGCCTATCCCTGCTCTATTGTGTATCATCAAGTGTTTTACTTGTTTTTAAAGTTAAAACTTGGCCAAATACATAGAATAAGAATGGCTACAGAGTTCCATATAATATATGTAGCAGGCCACTTGTCACATATCAGGCCACAAAGAATTCAGTATAGAAGCAACCAAGATCTAAACTCACATATTTATGCTACAATATGGGCTGTACAATTTACTTGCCTCCTTCTCTTTGCTTGAGTGCCACTTAAGTCTGTGTTTTATGCTTCTGATAGCTGTGGGTTTGGTGTGGTATAGATGAAACATGCTCAAGAATGACTTTATAGCAAGTTTAAGCCTTTCATTCTTTATCTGAGCATCAAAGCAAAAAGTTTCTCGTACTAGCTTTCTTCTACTAAAAGCTTGTCTCTATTTCAGTTGTACAGATAAATGTATGAAAAAATACATATCACTCTTCTAGCTATCTGCCTCTCTTTTTGGTGCAAAATAAACAATGTTGACAATTCAGAGCAGGTCCAAACTGCACCTTATGAGGTGATCTGGGCTTGCTCAGTTTTGAGGAGCATAGGGAAATCACTTTTTGCTACTTCACCATGTGGGCAAATGAAACACTTTGCCTGCTCTTCTACTGAGGGGCAGGAAAACTGTAATTGTTTCCCAGCCCCCAGCCCCCATTGCTGCTCATTGTAGCACTGGATTGGTAAACTCTGTGTGAGTTTCCATTTGCCCTTGTGACCACTAGTCGAAAGTGTGGCTAATAGCAGACAGCCATAGTTTAGATTGGTGAGCATTGGGGGAAATGGGTGAAAAAATCCTTTCTTCCTTAGTGATCCAGCACTAACACAATTGGCAGGGAGGAAAAAATGATTACACTTTTCCTATTCCTTTGTAGAGAAGGAGATAAACTGTTAAATTAAAACATCTGGTATACTGAAAGATTTTGTTAGTCTCCTCAGTATATCAGATGTTTACTCTAAATGAAGCACTTAGGGAAGTTTTGACATTCCATGATCTGTGAAATGTGGATGCATCGTTTCCACACCAACCCCCCAAAAGAATGCACTGAACACTAATATAGAATACTCTCAGTGCAACATTCAAAGTAGTATCTGAATTGTTTCTCTCTCCTCTTTCACTCTGCAAGCAAAATAAGCAGTGTCACCATGCATAAAGTCAAACAAATGCAGGGGAAAGCGATATCTTTTATTGGTCACTTTAAAAATTCAAAACTTTGCAAGCTTTTGTAACTCAAAGGTTACTTCATCAGGCGCTCTCATGGTATGCTGTCCAAGCCAGGCTCCATTCTTAGATGTTTGGTGGGAAAATAAGCAGTAGATTGTATCTTTTTAAACAGGAAGCGAGGGATCTGCATGTTACCTTCCCCCATATGGCCCTCTTTGAAGACAGTAAGCTTCACCCAGTATCTCTTCAGATCATGGAAATCCTACTCTGGATGATTTCCCAATCCTCCATAGCACTGGGTTGAAGGACGGAAGTACTCGCAATTAGGCATCCGCCTTTTTTTGATGTCTGAAATCTCCTTTTGCCAGCTGGTGTAACAAATTGGACAAATAGAATTAGCACAATGGGTGAGAAATACTAAAAAGGGATACTGTGTTGGTTAAATTTTGGTTTAGAGAGAAGGAGTGCTGAGGAGGAACATAGCTACTATATCCTGCTGATTAGGAATTAAACCCTAATTCCCTTAACTGAGATAACAGTATGTTAAATTTTGTGTGAAGTACGATGGAAGAGTAATTTATCTGAGGTGGACATTAGCTATTATTAGTACATTTTATTCCAGTGTTTGAAAATGTTCTTTGTTCAAACTATTCTTCTTTGTGATTTAGAATCTTTAAGGTGATGTTTATAAGCTCTCCTTTATAGACTACAGGAAAGCTTTTGACTGTGTGGATCAGGAGAAACTATAGTTTGTTCTAAAAAAAATGGGTGCACTTCAGCACTTGATTGTCCTGTATTGTGGACAAAAAGCTACCATTAGGACAGAATATGGAGAAATGGAATGATTTCCTATAGGGAAAAGTATCAGACAAGGATGCATTTTATCTCCTTTCCTGTTCAATATGTATGCAGGACATATCAGATGGAAACCTATTATTAGATTCTGATGGAGGAATAAAAATTGGTGGAAGAAATATCAATAATTTAAGATAAACAGATGACACCATTTTTCCAGCAGAAAGCAGCAATGATCCAAAATTACATTTAGTCAAAATAAAAGAAAGTTCCAAAGCAGCTTGCAGTTGAACATGAAAACAATAATCATGGTTACAATTTTAATGTTGACAATGAAACTGAAATAGTGAAAGATTCTGTATTACTTGGTTTAATCATCAATCTAAATTGAGACATCTGAAGACAAAAATGATGACGCTGAGGATATCATATTTTGAGCACATCATGAAAAGCAAGATACTCTAGAAAAGACAATAATGCTGGGAAAGATTAAAGACAGCAGGAAAAGACAAAGACCACATAGAAGCTGGATTAATTTTCTAAAGAAAGTCACACGTTTGAGTTTACAAAAACAAGCAGGGCTGTTGAGTAGACATTATTCTGAAGATTTATGTGGTTTCCATAAGTCAGAGGCAACTTGATGGTATATGACAACATTATAAGATTTGTGACCTAATTCCTTTGACTTTGGAAGCAAACCTTCAAGCAACTGTTGCCTTTTTTGGTTCACTGAACTCCAGAGACAGTTTTATTTGAGTCGTCCAGATAAGATATATTTGTATTGTTGCTATTTTGTTCTTGTTCTAAAAATGCAAATCTTTATAAACATAATAGTGTTTCTGATCTTCATTTAAGTGGACATTCCCACAGGAAACAAGATGGGAATATATGAGCAAAACACTCTTCTGGTGGTTGCTGTCAAAGGGTTGCCAATGGAATAATCTATCAACAGAACTGCTCTGTGAACTAAGATCTGTTGACAGAACAATTTAAGAGGAGGCAGAGGGAGGGAGTGGCCAAGTAACATTGAATCTAAACCTCCTTCTATCCAGGAATACAGCTTCTGACAGAAAGTTAATTTATGGCAAAATTAGTCCTAAGTAATACCCCACTCTCCAAGGCAAGGAGAGGTTTGAATTCAGCACAGCTTTACAGGTCTAACATTAGCTTACTTGGCACTTGGCCTTCTTCTCCAAATCTAGAGCTTACAATCATTAAACAGGTATAGAGACATACATTCTAGATTAAATATTTTTAAAATAAAAACCATTCTTAGCAGTGGTGCGATTTCATGTGTCATGTGTATGCTCAAGTGAACTTTTTCCTTTCTCACACTGCTTTGCATCTTCCACATCTCTTGTGTTGCTGAGTTATGGCAGGTCCACAAGCAAAGGTGTTGAAATACCACATGAAAGGTAGTTCTTATAGCTTTTCCAACCAGACCAGAAGCAGGAAGTAACCATAATCACAGAGGAAAGTGTGTTTTACGCACTTTCTTCCAAGTCTAGTCTGGCAAACTCAAGAAGCCCAGAAATTACATACCAGCTTTGGATGAACTCCAGAAACATTAGTACATTTCACTCCAACCAAACACCGGTCTCTTTTGATGTTTATGCTTTGTAGCTTATTTGAAATATGACTACTGTGGTCATAATAACTTTTAATGCTTCAGGAAAATTCAATTCTGGACAGAAAGCTGGCTGTTAACAAGGCAGGGTAATCCTGAGTTTTAGTTTTAGGGTCCCCCCCAAAAAAAAATGGGAAGAGGGAAAAAGTGAAACCCAGAATGCTGCCATTCTCTCTCAGGTAAATGGATGCTTCCATTAACACAATCATTTTTGCAATTTACAGTGAAGCATTAAACATGATTGCTTGTTTACCCTTGGGTTCAACATGACTTACTTCCCACTAAGACTAGAAGCCAGTTCTTGGAGCTAAATAGAGCAGACCCACTAATTCAATACAATTTATACATATTGGATTTGGTCCTAAGACTGCAACTGATGAAGTACAGTATGATTCATGAAAAATTATTCCACTATAAATGTTGGTGTGTGTGTGTGTTTCAGGATCTGCACAACTTTTTATTTCTTTCCTTGAAACGAAATTTCTTTCCTTTGAAATGGCCAAATCGCTTTGAGACTGATGGTTCCAAATTAGGAACCAAAGATTGTCATTCATGCTGTTAAAAATATAAACAAGGACCACCTCCTTTTGCTCCTGAAATCAGGGACAACCAAGTGGAAACACCTGGAAAGGTCCACCACATATGCAATTTAATTAATTAATTCTTACTGAAGAAGTACCGTATGTAGCTTCTGTTTTCACAAAGCTTGTGCTCTGGAAGCTCCTACCCATACCAAAATCATACCTGCCTGTATTGACAACTGCACCATTGAAGCAAGCAAACTAACAAACAGTGGCTGAAATCCTGTTGTGTTACCTGTCTAAACAACAGTGATTTTCAGAAGTTAAAGATTCCTACCAATCCCACAGGCCTCATTCTTCTCCCCATGATGAAAGAGATCCCCAGGAGAGCCAGAAATTTTTAATTTTAAAAAGATTGCTGCAGCTGATGGCATCTTCAACCTTATGTAGTGTAAGTGAAACCAGCAGGATTTCAGCCAATATATCTAAAGAGGCATTTATATGCAGGCTTTTTGATGGTGTTTTCTATGGTGGTCTCTTATTTCACCTCCAGGATTCTAAGACACAGAGACATTAATACAAAAAATTGACTGGTTCATGCTAGAGTTTGCCAGATGGGGTAGGTCACATTGGGATGTTAAAAGTCTGTTCAGATGTATTTGCTTCCTCTCTGTAAGGCCATCATTTATGTATTTGTCCTGCCTTCATGCTGTCCTTGTAATTTATTTAATTGCTTTTTGATCCTGTTCTTTCTCTCTATCTGCTTACACTGATTACCTGTGGACAGTGTGATCAGGTTTGACAGAGATACAGTTCACTCTCTTCCTTTGATTCTAATTACTGTATTTGTATATCTATGTGTATTGCTGAGCAAGAAATTGTCCACAATTAAGCAATATACAGGCATGCCATTTTTTAAAAATAAATAAATAAATAAATTGAAGCAATGTATTGCATCAGCAGTGGTCCAGCAGACATTTTAAAAAATCACTTCTCTTGACTGTTTATAGAGCATCAGGAGAATTGCTCAAATTCTGATATTTCAGGATCCTGGAACTTGACACTGCAAGGCACCAGAATACATGCAATTTCCAGTGCCTGTAGATACTGGGAATAGCAAAAAAGGGAGTACAGTATCTGAAATAGTAGAAACCCAGGACAGGAGATCAAAAGGCACATGTTTGGAGGGAAGGTGGGGAGTTGACCTGCTACAGTGTCCAATCAATGTGGAAAGCATAGAAGAAATTGTTTCAAACTAGGCCACTCTCAAATGCCCAAACGTTTTAGGCTGCAGGCTGGTCACATGGTTCCTTCCACCAGAAGCAGAAGTAAAATGTCCCTGTGAATGTGCAAAACGCTGGCATAAATGCACCCATGGCTGTCGTAAATGTGTTTACGAAATCCATGGTGGCTTTACAGTAGCATTTTGCTTATGTGTGGGTGTGTTTAACTTCTGCTTCTGGGAGTGGCAAGGGTGGTGTGGACTGATTATTAGATGCTGCAGGCTGGATCTGGCCCACAGGCTGTAGTTAGGGCATCCCTGCCATTGATAATGTATGTAATGTTCTTCTGAATTATCACTCAATCTTGGAGAAAAAGGCTTTCAGACTAAATGAGCCATTAAAAGGTGTTGTACCAGTCAGATTATTTATATAGCAATGTAGTCTGTGATAAAGAACCAATCTCTAGTTTTGAAAATGTACAAAGACCAACTGCCCTTTCAGGTATATTTTCTTGGATAGCTATATTTCTAAGGATGTTGCAGATGACAGTCTTTTTTCTTCACATTCTTAGCGTTTATACCTTCAGAGGTCTGCATAATTTCCCTGTTCTACAAAGAGGAACATGGCAACAAAGAAAAGCCATGGTCTCTGTCTGCAAAGAGGGCAGATGTCTTGATGAATACACTTGATCTGTGCTCCTATTGTGAACTTATTCCCTTATGATAATATTGCTTTGTGAGGGAAGTCACACTATGTTTACTAAGCAGATCTTTAACCTCTTGCTACTAGATATTAGCATATCAGCCTTTCTTCTAACTCTGTGGTTTATCCAGAAGCAAGTAAGTGATTTATTCCTTTGAAAATTCACAGAAGCATCTACAAACAACAGTTTTATGAGACAGGATTTTTTATTTTATTTTATTTCTTCTACTTTGATTTCAACATAATATGACTTTGTTCAAGCTGTTCAAGGAAATATATTTTTGATTTAATAATCCAGTTAGTTTGGGGGAGTGGGTTCCTTCATTCCTACTGATTTAAACCAATAGAGCTCCTCAACTAAGAGTTCATGATATCTCAGTTTCATGTTGTACACTATGCTCCTTTTTAAGTTTACAACCCATTAGATTTTGTTTGTACTCCAGAACTGTTTAAGTGTCATATTTCATGCCTGGAAGTTTTTGTTTCATTTAGCTTTATAGAATTAACCAGTTCCTAATGTGGCACATTTACTGTGGTCTACCACATTTTTACAAATATGAGGTCAAACAATGTAACTTGTTGGATTGGCTCAATATGCATAAGTGGTTCATGACTGGAATAAATGAGCTCCAGTTCTCCAAATTTTGGGGTGTGGCACTACTCTGTTCATAAGCCCCTACCAATATAGAGCTAATTCAATATTTGGTTTCCAGTATTGACCTGTCATCTTCAACTGTTCATTCATAGCATCTGAAAATCAGGGTAAATTTGCTGCTCATATTGACATCATTCTTTATTGTCACAACTCTCCTTTGAACTGAAGAGATTCACATTTGAGGAATAAAACGGTAAGGCTAGGTACAGACCATGGACACTTTCACCTTGGGTGGCCACATTTTAAAAAGAAGAATTTTTTTAAACAACTGTAGTGGTTTAGTGGTTAAGATCAGTGGTGGACAACCAAAATTTTTACTACCATACTGTGGGCGGAGCCTATGTTGTGGGCGGAGCCAACATCATGACATTGTGGGCAGAGCCAATGTCATGACGTCATGACGTTGTGGGCGGAACCGACGACATGGGTGCAGCCAAAGTAAAAAAATAAAATAAAAATACAGTAGACATAAAAATAGAAATAAAAAATACATAAAAATACAAATTAAATATACATTAAATAGAAATAACACATAAAAATAAAAGTTAAAAATACATTAAATAGAAATAAAAAACATAAAAATACAAATTAAAATAGACATTAAATACACATAAAAACACACTACATAAAACACCCACCCACATCAACCCACCCCAAACACAAACCCTAGTCACTTACCTGGGGTTGGGGAGCAGCAGAAAGCAACAGCAGCAGTCTGGCCTGGAGTAGCATTGGCAGTCGGTGGCAGTCGGCAGCCTCAGAACTACAAGCATCCAGGCTAAGGAATGAGGGCGCAGGGCTCCTGGCACTTGGGGTGCAGCATTCTTTTATCTTTCTCTGGGCAGGTTAAGCCTGGAGTTAGGTTGCCTGGAGCTTCCTCCACCACAAAAACTGCCACAGCTGGGCCCGGTCCTCTTCCCTCAATAGGTGAAGGGGCCCAAGGGTGTGCTGACAGGAAAGCCAGGCTGAAGCAGTCTTTTATCCTTCTCCAGTATGAAACCTTTCTCCTGCAGAATTTAACAACCAGCAGAAGTTTTGAACACACAGACAGTATGAGGAGCATAGAATCTATTGCATGCAGGCCGCCAGGTGCACTGAATTGTAGCTTTTTAGAAACTGTAGTAGTACGTCAATATAGGTAAAGGTATTATTAGCTGTGAAATGCCTCCACATTTTAGTTTTCAAAGTTTTATTAAATCTTTCCACCACCCCTGCTTTGACTTCATTATCGGTGACAAAGTGATGGACACCGTGTAGTTTTAGCAATTTCTTTACAGACTTTTTAGGAACCCTATACCATGGTCTGTTTACAATTTTCCAGGCTACCTATAATGTTGCTTGGTTAAGATGTAGAACTTGATGACTGGAAGGTTAGTAGTTCAGCAGTTTGAGACCTAAGTGCTGCACAATGGAGTGAGTTCCCATCTTTGTCCCAGCTCTTGCCAACCTAGCAGTTCAAAAGCAAGAAATTGCAAGTAGATAAATAGGTACTACTTCAGTGGGAAAGTAAACAGTATTTCACAGAAACATTTGCAGATGTAAATAGTGCTGGCTCTTTGCCTATAAACAGAGATGAGTACTGAACCTTAGAATCAGATACCATGGCAAGGATGACCTTTACCTTTACTAGTTTTACACAACCACTGAAGATACAAAGGACCTCTCTTCTTTTCCCCACAGTTGCTATATTTTTTATCCCCTTTTCACTCAAGGGATCAGCAGCAGCAGTTCTGCAAGGCTGATTTTAAAATATGTCTAAGAAAATAATAGGCCACTCATTAACTTCCCGTTAACATGAGTGATCGCTAACTTTTTCCTCAGCAAACCTCCTGTCTGCCCCATCTGATTAGTCTATCAGTCTGTGAAAGTGGCATGGCAGCACAGAAGACACCCATGTTGAGAGAGCTAGCTAGTTAACGTTTACTGAATACGTTCAGATATATGCCTGAAAGAAGGCATAAGTAAGGTAGCAGCTGTACTGTTCCATGCTGTGGGCTGCAGGGAACCTTGTTAATGATTCAATAGATGGCCCTTGTCCCTTTGATTCAGTACTGCATCATTGTGCCAAAAGGAGCAAGGGGATATTCTTTAGCTGGAGGTGCTGCCTTTTAAGTGAAAAAGCAAAACTCAGGTCCTGACCACAGCTGGTAATGGGATTTTGTGAGTCTGTGAGGATAAGGATATTGGGAGGGATGTTCAAAGGACCAAATGGAACATTTCAGGGTTACATTACCTCCCTTAATTCTAAAGGAAGAGGTGTGAGGCTTAATTAATTAAATACTTTGAGACCTTTGCAGCAAAGATTTCTCAGGAATGCCAAGCGTTCTTCATTCCGCAGTCCATACATCCCTTCCCCTTGCACAACCTCCTCTCTTTTACACTTACCTGAGGCAAGTGTCACATCAGAAGAATATGTGTTAGGCCTCTTTAAACAAGAAACATAATTTCCCAAAGGTGACAAACTATTTGCCAGACCAGCACACTTCTGTGAGCGTGTATTTCACAGTCAGTCACTTAAAAGTGTGCTTCTCCTTATCTTAATATAGTCCTGGTACCATTTGTTCTCATCCATAAGAATACATACAAGTATTTCTGAGTGTTCATCCCAAGCCTCTTATTATTTTAAAAAAAATCAGAAGTATGTAATTCTGTATCCTATGTGTTAGGCTACATGGGAAGGATTTTATCTTTTTTTAAATGGGGAAACTAGGTGGGGCAAATGGATTTACCAATATTAAACATCTCTCAGGTGAATGTGCTTTTATGGACATCACAAGCTTGATAGATTATGATATTCCTTAGGGTTTTGAAAGTGTCTTTTGCCTGAAGGGCTACACAGCTCCAGATGTTATACAGATTTTACTTATATGTCAGGGTGGTTTGTCGTTACTCCCTTAGGCCTTCTTTGCTTTTGGTCTAAGGATGAGCTCACCTGTTTGGAATGCCACATCAGCTTCTCCTGAACTGGCTCTTTCTAGGAGTAGAAACATGCTTATACAGTCCCTGAAATAATCTCTTGTGAGAAAGGTAATTTGGTTTTATATCAACAGCTCCTCTCTGAAATCCTAGGTTTATTTTCTAGCACATTGGTTCAGAAAATGGATATGGAACTTCCACCAAATTAAGTTATATGCTGTGATGATGATCCGCTAAGCCTAAGCACACAGACAACTCTATGGGCAGTCTTCTCCATTATCTTCAGACTGAACACGAACAGATCAGCAGCAAATTGATTCTATCCTTGATCATAATGTATTTGAGGGAAAAGGTATGTTAGCCTCTTTGTAGCCCTGCAAATCTTTTTTTCCTTATCACCTGTTAACATTTAATCTCTTTTCTGTAATAAAAGTGTCAGTGTTGTCCTAAGAAGTAACATTTGTATTAAGAAGCCAAACATTTTTCTTTAAATCATAAACATATCAATAAATTAAGTTTGACAACATTGCGCTGTAACCATTTATTACTCTTATTGTAAGGAGAAATTTGACCAGATTCCAAAGGTCATCTTAGCGTGCTTCCTTCTGGTACAGAGGTACCTTCTTGTACACAATGACATACAGTATTTACTATTCTGTGGTTTATGTTTTAAAAAGGAAAAATGGGCTTCCATTGAGGAGCTTCTTTAAACCTATCCAGACTATTTGTTCCTAGAGCCTAACATTGTCTTCTCTGATTGTGGCATCTCTTCAAGAGCTTCTGAGTTAACTGCTATCTGATCCATTTAACTGAAAATGCCCAGGAGAGACCTTAAGGATTATATGCACCAAAAATATACTCTGCCGTTAAAGAGATATGGTCAGTTTTCCATGGTGCTGTATACAGCTCCTCTTTCAATCTGTCTTTCTGGTACAAATTATGATTGTCACAATTTCTTATGTCATTCTATTATCTAAATATCCTTCAATTTCCAAAACTACATTCATTGTCATATGACTTTTTCCTTGGTTACCTCACTCTCTGGATAGATGGGCAAGGCTAATGGAAAGCCAGAGCAGGGCTTCAGATTTGTTTTGGTGGTTAGGGAATCAGTCAATGTAATATTTATTTATTTATTCATATTTGTATTGTCGCCCTCTCGCTGAGGTGACTCTGGGTGGCTCACAGATATAGACATAAAACATTCATAGCAATAAAACAAGAAACTTATCTAAACATCATTAAAATATTAAAACCTTTAAAATACCAATAACATACTCTCCCCAGCAACCACTGCTACAACCCAAGATGGCTCTTATATACGCCAACAAGGGGGGGGGGAGTTTCTGCACCGGCAGCACCCCACACCAGTTGCACCAGCCAGGTTTTAAGGGTTTCTCTGAATGGGAAAAATTCTGCCTGGAAACAGAGCTTGGTTGGCAGGAGGTTACACAGGGCCATACCAAAGACCAAAAAGGCCCTCCTTCTGGTGCTAGAGAGGTGAGCCTCTCTAGCTGATGGTACTTTTAAGGAGCCTCTCCAGTCTGTTCTGGTGGAGCAGGCTGATGTCCTTGGGTTGACGCGGTCTCTTAAGTACATACCATAAGCAAAAAAAATATGATAGGGCAATACAAGATTATCAAACACCATCCCCCCTAAGTTGTTATCTTTATTGGAGTTTGGTTGAAAATAGAGAAGGAAATTGGGGCAGAAGAAGCAGAAAGGTAAGGCAGAGATAGAAACTGCAAACTGCTGGATGGTCTAAATTATGAATGATGAGACTACTGCATTCAGGGCAATTTGGTCAGAAATAGAAGTTGCTTCTTTTGACTGACTATCTTATTTTTTTGCTGTATCCAAAAACAAAAATTGGTGATCCTCATGGCAGTCAGCCATGAGGAATGTCCTGAGAGCATAATGCAATGACCTTTCATCTGCTGTCCACATCGTAGCAATGACCCCCATGCCACTAATCCAGTTCTGTGAGTCACTTTCTGGCCCTGAGCCCTTTTGGCACACAAAGTCTTCATCAGCCTCAGGCCAGTATTGAGGAAGCTGCTGCCCTCCATCAAGATGGATTCAAGTGGGATTTAATCAACCTGGGGACCATCACTCTTCCCTATGGACTCAGCACCGAAGGCTGTTAGACCTCAGTGTTGTCAAGTTAGTTAACCATGCCCAACATCGTTGAGTCACTTGCAGTATGGTCTACTCTATTATCATAGTAGGATAATCTGGCCAGACCTTATTTTAATCCCACAGCAAAGGTCCTCATGCCTGAAGAATTGGATCGTAATTCATAAAATCTCACACTGAATTCATTAGTCTGAAGTGTTGTGTGTCACAATTCTACTATTTTTCTTTTGTTTATGTTCTTACCTCCCTCAAAGCACCTTTTCCCGTTTCTGAATCTGGGTGAGTATTGCAGAAGGCAAGTACTGTACTGTATAAGATTTTTCTCCCTGCACCAGTTGAAGGGATGTGGCCACATTAAAATTGGGGGAAACATAGCTGGTCAATGGCAAGAGACTCCTGAGTGATCATTAAACTGTTACAAAAGGCACTTGTGCTCTCAGCCTGCTGACAAAGACATTTTACAGTCCCTAATTCTTTTGAATAAACAGGGAATGAAAAGAACAAAACAAGGCAGCACTTCTAGGCTGAGGAAAGTTCCATTTTCTTATTTAGTGTCTCTATTTCCAAGCAAGAATTGGCACCAGAATCAGGCAGCTCAAGTGAACTAGGAAAGTGTGGCCACAAGAGAATTTTAATTTATTGATGGTTCTTGCCCTACTGTACATTCACTGCTGCTAGTTGAGTGTAATGGATGAAGCAGATGTTTGACACTGCAGCACCTCTTCATAACTTCACTCTTCAAAAACAGTTTTACAAGTGCGCACTCATATTGGTTCCTATTCAGCACAGGAAACTGAGGTCATTGTGAAACATGAGGCCCAGGCAGGAGTCTGAACTCATGTGCACTGCAGCTGGGCCTACATCTCCTAAGCACGTTAGCAATTTATGAAACAGCCATAATTTTTAGCTTATGGACAAAGAAAAGTGTTGACACCATTATTGTAACATCTGTGAAGAGGAAAAATACGAGTCTGCTGCTAAGTGAACAAATGGGGCAAGAGTTATAAAGAATCTTTTATGCTTAATTGTATTCATTACCAGCAATAATTATTTTTAACATGTGCAATTTCTTCAGCTTTGACCTTATCCTGAAAGGTTAGGATCTTACAATACATGGGTGTTTCCCCCCTCCCTCCTGCAGTTGGCTTTGTTAGCAGAGTTCTGTACAACGAACAGACAATTGCAAGTTGCTTGTCTGATTAGTTGCTTTAAGCAATCTCTGCTCAGTTAGATTCATTTGATTTCTTTAAGATTATCTTAACATACACTCTTCTCGGAAACCTTCAGATTTTTTCTTTAGTCACTTAATAAGTCATTTTGTAGTTCACTGTAACAAAGATAAAGGTTCATTTATTCCCTCAGACAGAGCCCTTTACTCTGAGAAACCAATTAATGCTCTGTTTTATTTATGCCCAATAGCTGGTTTTGCAAAATACTTGGGCGCAAAACTAATGATATATAAATCTCAGCAAGTGGTCTAAAGAGTGCTTACAAGTTACAGTTGGGCATAAAATAACCCGTGACTATCAGGAGCTAATGTAATCTTAGGATCAGTTCATGATGAAAAATATTTCTTTATTACTTATTTGTTAACAGTCATCCCTCACATTTCCTCCTATTGGCCCTCCCCCCAACTTTTTCCTCACAAAAATCGGATGAGGTAGAGTCACTACAGTAAAACCTTGATTTACGTAAAAAGTCTGTTCCACAGCTTCTTCTGTAAATAGGGGTTTTACATAAATCAATGCATCCCCATAGGAATGCATTGAAAAATAAAAAATGGGTTTGAAATTGGTTTTCAATGCATCCCTAAGAGAAATCGGACTTTGTGCCCTTAGTGACCATCTCTGGTAATGACAGGCAAACTCCCCACCACCGCCACCTTTTAAGCTCTTCTTCGAGGCACGTTCACAACTAAAGCATGACTGCTCCTTAGACAGTCAAATAGTAAAGATGAAGCTAAAGTACTCAAATGAGAAGAGAGGATTCACTTGAGAAAGCCTTGATGCTAGGAAAAGTGGAGGGCAAAAGAAGAAGGGGGCGGCCAAAAATGAGATGGCTAGATGGTATTGTAGACACAATGTGTACAAAGCTGGGCAGGCTGAGGAGGATGGTGGAAGACAGAGGTGCCTGGTGAGCAATGGTCCATAGGGTCACAAAGGGTCAGAATCGACTGTGCAACTGAACAACAAAACTTCAAGTTCAATTATTATTATAAGTCTGAAATGAAGTTTTCATATCAGAGTATTGCACAATTTAAAATTATAGTTATACACTAATACCCCAGATAATGCTAAAACTTGGTTCCACAAGTCTTACTGTTATCTAGTTTTTAATGTTGTGTGATACATTGATAACACAAAATTAAAAAAAAAAACAGTTCCCTTTCCAAAGAGGAAAGGGAACAGTGGGTCGATCCACCTGACTCTTTGAAAAGCACAGCGGATATTCCATGCGTGGACTCCCCGCTGCCCTTTCCAAAGATTCAGGCTACTTTAATAGAGTTACCTCTGCCATTCATATTATTATTATTTATTTATTTATTTATTTATTTACATTTCTATACCGCCCTTCTCGCCGGGGCGACCCAGGGTGGTGTGCAACATCATAAAAGCATAATAAAACCCAACCCAAACCCATTGTTAAAAAACTTCAAAATTACAATTATAAAATTTAAAAAGTTTTTAAAATTTATAAACATCCACAGGTCCTAATAATCATTTAAAAGTTAAAACTCAAAAACACAAGATTAAAAAGATTAAAAGATTAAAATATTAAATAGTGGGCATAAATTGAACACACGTAAAAGCTGCATTGATTGAATGTCTCCATATTCACAGAAAATTTGTTCTGTATTTGCTTAGCCCTGTTTTCCTTCATTATCTTCCTACTTCACTTCAAAGTCTCTTAAGTGACTTTCAGATAGTCCAGCAAGAATCTTGTCTTGGTGGAAGACACTCTTCATCGTTCATCCTTTCAGCAAGATGTGTTGTTTTTTGTTTTCTATAAGTTTAGCCTAAATGTCCCCCTTGCTCGAAAGCTAGCAGTATCCAACTCTAGGGTATGGTGCTCATTTCCATTTACAGCCAAAGAGCCAGTGCTATCTGTGTCTGCAGACATTTCCATAGTCATGTGGCAGGCGTGACTAGACAGCAGAGTGAATGGAACACTGTTACCTTCCCACCAAAGTGGTACCTATTTATCTACTTGAAATTTCTTGCTTTCGAACTGCTAGGTTGGCAGAAGATGCAACAGAGACTGGAGCTCACTCCATCATGAAGCACTTGGGTCTTGAACCTTGGCACTCCAGGTGTTCTTGGACTTCAATTCCCAAAAGCCCAAGTCAGAATTCCTGCTGATCAGGGCTTCTGGGAATTGAAATTCAAGAACAACTGGAGTGCCAAGGTTCACTATCACAGGCCTAGTATCTTCTGGTTTCAGAGAAGTGCAGAAAACATTGCCACATTTTTAGCCATGATGTAGGGAGTTAAATCTAAATACTGTAATAGATTTATTCAGTGGAGGCAGGTTGGAGGCAGCTAGTTATGTAGGGATATTTGTGAGTTGCTGAACTGATTTGAAGTGAAGCAAGAAAGACTGCAATGAACCAGGACTCTGCAAAGCACTGGCAATTGCTTTGGTTAAAACTATACAAATTGGATTTTAAAACCCCACTTAGGAAACAGAAATAACAAAGTGGGGAGCCCAAAAAGAAGATTGGCAGTGTAAGCAGCACTGAAAAATCTTAAACTTTCCTGATAAATTCCCTTGTATTGTGATTGGCTGCCATTTTGCTTCACAGAAGGATGAAGGAAGGCTATTAGTCTGTCAAAGAGTCTTCTTTGCATCACTTCCATTTTAAGTATGGTGGCTCTATATAGGAGAAAATTATTTTCTTTTTAAGCAACTGCAGATGACATTTGTACTAGACTTTACAATCCAATCAAGTAATGAACTGTATGCATGGATGTCTTCAATCTCTTGGGTGTCTTCAATCTCTTGGGATGTGAGCAGTGTGGTCACATCAGCACATTCTAGCAAAAGGGTTCCCACAGCTTCAATTCTGCAAACTATAGGCCTTTTGTTCACAAATCAAATGATTCCCCCCTCCCTCAATATTATATTTTACCTTTTTCTTTCCAATGCTTGCTGCACTTTTGCACTATTTCTGCTTCTGCAGTACATTGGCTTTAGTACTATTTTTTCTGTGCCTTCCTGTATTCCATAGAAGTTACATGACAAATGCGACACACAAGGCAATGATCAGGTTCTCTGGGGCAGCTAAGTAACTAATAGGTGGTGTTTCTTCTACCTTCAACAAATATTATTGTTGAATAAATATGAGCAAATTGAATGTTTCATGATGGAAAAGGAAGAAAACCAGCAAGAGGTTTGCATGCACACTGGAGTTCAAGCAGTAATTGATGGCACTTAGCTTCACTTTATCCATTCCAGGTCAAAACCTTTTACTTTCCTTAATTTTATGCACCCCCGTTCAGACACTCACAAATATGTACAGATATTTTAATTATCCAACTACAAATCAAAATGAACAGGCTACAAACTGACACGAAGCAAACTGGTTGTTGTTGTTTGTAAGATAAATAACCTGGGCCAATTCTAAGCACATCGTATTTCCACAAGCTTAGTAAATATTTATCTGAAACTATGATTTCAAGATGTAAGATTTTGTCAGAATAATTAAAACAAATAAAACAATTCTCCTTTTTGGTTGCCTGGCTTTTCTTCAAATCATTAAATGTTATTTCAGCTCTGCTTCAGATTTCACCATGGAATAGAGATAGGGGTTGAATTGTGGTAAAAAAGAATTTTAATCTGGAGAAATGGAGCTACAGGAAGCTGCATACTAACCTTGACAAAAATGTTTCCCGGTTCACTGTTTTTCAATGTAGGACCTTTCAATGTTGCTGGCCCACATTTTCTCTCTGGCCTGGCCAACTAGGTTAATTGTAAGGGAAGATTGAAAATTTAGTTTACCAAAACCTGAAGGCCACAAGTTCTCCTAACAGCATAGGTCCATGGATTATGAGATGACAGAGTCTCTTGTCATCTGTGCCAAAGGATCTCTTTTAAAGAGACATTGGGGGGGGGGGCAGCAAGAGCAAGTAGCCTCATAAATGCTCCATCCTGTTTGTTTTGGATGTTCCTATGAATCAAGAATATTTTTGAAACAGCTATAATCTTCTGAGTTAGAGACAAATTTAAAGTAACTATTTTATACAAATTAATCGCAATACTTAAATGAATCACTCTTAGTTTAGTAAATTACACATTGAGTGAAATGGGTTACCTGCTAATTGATGGAAATTGTGTTCTGCCCACCACAGCAAATTTCATCAGATAATTAGCACTCATTTTTTGAGATCTCAGAATTTTATGTACTCTACGAGTGGGAGGTACAAGTTTAGAAATCTTCTGTGAGGATACTGTTGCTATGGCAACTACTCCCTTGGCATTCTTTTATTTACAACCCCAACAGAAACAGCCAAATAAATTCAAAAACAAATAAGTATAAGGGATGTAAGCACCAAACCATAAGATATGAGGGTAACCCAGGGAATCAAAGTTATTTCAAGAACAAAGAGAGATGTAACAGTCAAGTTTACTGGGGTCTAATTCTCATATCCACACCCAAAAAGATTTTAAAGTGGGCAAAAGCTTTGGTCAGTTCCTCACAAAGAGTTTATAAAATGGGAGAAGGACCGGGCAAGTCTAAGGGAGAAAATGCTCAGTAAAACATTGGCTTGACAATTATAGAACATTGTGATGAAAATAATGTTTAATGTTTAGAGAAAAATCCTGAATGTACATGGAAGCTTTCTTATATGTTATATACTGTATATTACTGTCTGTTACTAGCATAGCAGCAGCCTGAACTCTGCCAGATCATACTTGTCTTTTTCCTTCCTAATATGTTGCTCTGAGGTATTTTGGTTTCCAATTGATGAGAATTAGCTGTAGTGGCTAGGCAGCTCAAGATAAGGTTGTCTCCAGGTAATTACCATTATGGCTGTATGCTACCTCCAGGATCAGAGATAGAATAATTCTGACTCTAGGTTACTAAAGACCAACCACAGGAGAGGACTCTTGTCCTCATGTCCTGCATCCCAAAGGCATCTGGTTAGACTTCAGGGCATGAGGTGCTGAACTAAGCAAGCCTATAATAAAAAATTAATTAAAACTGGATGATCAATGACATACCCACAGACTACAGGTGACTTTAGTAGAATCAAAAAAGGCATGACATATCCTCTGGTCAATCGTAGCCAAGGGCTTTAATTCTTATAATTTAATATGTGACTTTTCCTTGATTGCTAAAGCCTTTTTTTTTTGGCACCTATTGAAATATGTATGGCCAACTCAAGTGAACAATAGTGCCGAGACTGGTATCCACCAGTCTAAATTGGCCTTTATCAGACCAGAGAGGATATTGCACTGTTTTCTGGATTACAAGTACTGTGCATATTTTCAAGATTATAGAACTGCAAAAATATGATGATGGATATCTTGGAGATGTTAGAGTGTTCTTCTATCTTACACACAAGTTGGTGCTCAGCGAATCTTTTAAAAAGTATAATCATACTTGCCATGAGTCCCAGTCAAGATTGGGAACAGACTGTATGAAGAAATGGGTAAATCCTTCCTTTACATGCTTTGGGAGATGAGGACATTTCAACTATCAGAGAGGGGGGAAACCATTCTGTTTCTGGGAGTTTCAAATCAGATTAAGATTTTCAGAAGATATTATGCAGAGTTATATTTTAAAAAATCTGTGCAACCCTGTGTAACATATCTAGACTGACATGTAATCTGGCCCCTGGTGTACTGTGCATAAATTATAATCTTTTATGTAATGAAGACAAGCATACTGCTTCTACATAAACTCTTCTAAAGTATAAGATTAGAAAACTTTTTAATAAAAAAAGGAAGAAAAAATAGTCCATCCCAAAATATGTCCTCAGGAGTCCTTCAGTGCTGTATAACAGTTACAGGAATGCATGTTTAGAACAGCAGGCAGAAACTAAGTCCTTCAAGATTTTAACAAAATACCAAATGTTGTTTCCAAGTACAGTATCTTGCAGATCATGTATTTCACATACCCACCCATCTCCAAAAAGGGTTAATGCATTTTGATATGAATTGATTTGAAAATTAATCTTGATTAGTTGGTGTGATTACAATGCAGAATGAAAATAAAATTTTAAAAATGGTTCATCCTATAGTATTTTTAGTATTAAACATGTGTGTTTTTTTTTCCTAAGGGACAAAAGAGTCAAGACTCCAAATGACCACCTTAGGGATCGTGTTTTTCTCCATACAAAAATATGACCTAAGTCCCAATCCAATATTCGCACCATTGCACCATACTCTGTTGTACCATACAATGGACAAAATCCTACTGCATTTTTGCACCAGGATAACACAGCCAGTGTAAATTTTAATAAAAGTATAACAGATGTCAGCATAGGCATTTGCTGTTGCATGCTGAGTTCATGCAACTATTCTTCATGGATGTTAACATTGTGTTATACCATCGGGGATAACTAATAGGCTTTGGGCTGCTATTAGGGCTATATGCTCAAATTAATTTGGCAGACCACTTGCAGGTTTCTTCATTTACAAATATGTTAATAGACAATAGAGTGAAACATGACGCTCCAGAATCTGAGCATTTCTGTCAGTACATAAATAATTAATAGCATTTTCAAGGGATCTTCTATCTCCTACTCCTCCTTTGCCTGTCCACAAAGTTAAAATAGTGTCAACATACCTATCACCCTGATATTTCTTCTTGTTCCTTGCAAAAATAGAGATATTCAAGGATTTATGGGGAGGAACAAAAGTTGTATGACTTTTACATTGGGGGGGGGAAGAGTATCCATTATGAGACATTCTTTCTCTTAGCAAACCTACATAGCTTCCAGGATAATTTCTAAGCTCATTTTGCATAATGTGCAGTGGTCAAACTATTGACCAAAGCAAAGAAATATGTGGGAAGAACTAAAACACAACCCACTGACATTAATTATGAGCAATGTGTAGCCTCAATACCAAAATATTAATTCCTGATGAATGTCCTCATCCACTCCTCCAAACCTCTAATATTCTGATGAGCTGGACCTTTGACCTAGCTCTAACTTTCATGAAATTAGGCAAAAGTAGTTGTTGATATCAGGAATCCCAAAAAAAACTGGAGGACATCTTGATAAAAATCTTCTTCTCATGGTTGGGTTGGGACTGGGACTGGGACTACCAAATCCCAGAATTTTTGGTGGAAAACTATATTTGCATTTTAGTGTCCTTGTTCCTTGGAGATTTCCTCCAGGTATACAGATATTCCACATTCCTCACCATCCTCTTTCTGATTGTGACAGTCCCTCATTAGCTAGCTCATTAAATGTATTTGCTTCACAAAACCGGTAAGAATCCCTACCTGATTAACAAGGCAATAACATACATAAAACACATCATATTCATTAAAATCATTGTTCCCAATGTCTTAGAGAAAGCAGGAAGCAGCCAAGATAACATTAGGCAATCTACAGTCAAACCTCGCATAAAGAGTGTCTCGCTTAAAGAGTAACTCGTTTAAAGAGCAGAATATTCTCTGAATGTTTGCTTCACTTAACAAATGAAACCAACCAAAAACTCACTTAACAAATAAATCGGGGTTCACAATCCCCCCCACAATTGGTCACTTAAAATGGTGTTTCGCTTAAAGAGCAAACTCGCTTAAAGAGCAATTCTGTGGAACGCATTATGCTCTTTAAGCAAGGTACAACTGTACTTATCTAACCATGTAAATGCAACAATAATAGATTCATGAATTATTGTGATGGCCTTTCTATGGTGAGAAATTTTTTACTATGCAATTCTTTTAAGAATGGGTGGAATATAGTTTAATTTTATCTTGTAAATTAATGTTTTTAAATTTCAAATTCTTGCTGTAACACATATAAAAAAAATTAGATCATTTTTATGTACTCTTCAAAAATTACCTCTCTTCCATTTTTTGTTGTTCAGTCGCACAGTTGATTCCAACCCTCTGTGACCCCATGGACCACTGTCCGCCAGGCACTCCTGTCCTCCACCATCCCCCTCAACTCACTCAGCTCTGTGCCCATTGTCTCTACAATACCATCCAGCCATCTCATCTTGGGCCGTCCCCTTCTTCTTTACTCCAACCCAATTTAACAGATTTTTTTCCTTCATAGAGAAGACAGTGTTGTACCTGCTTGCCATATGAATGTTAAAAAAAAGGGGGGGAAGTGGGGACCTTAATTTAGCATTGATATGGCAAACTACAACGGGATTCCAACTCATTCTTCTAAAGGCTGAGTACTGAAAATCCTGTTCTTTGATTTACCAATTTGTCAGTGTTACTTTCTAAATAATAGTTTTTAAAATAATTTTCTATCTCAAATATGAAGTAATTTGTGAATATTGGGCACATTCTACTGAAAAACTGATTTGTATAAAACCTATTTCTAGGTACAGTATTTCTAATCACAGAGTAAGAGATGTGAACTTCATGAGACATTATGATGCAAATTCAGTCATGCATACAGGTAGGATGTGAAAATAATAGCTGCAAAGAAGAGAAAACATTCTCTCTGACAACAATGATCCTCCAACTGAGATACCGGAGCAGAAAATCACAATATTTGCTTCATGAATTATCTAGCTCTGGAGCTGATCCAGGCTTCTTCAAGGAGAGTAGCACCCATTCTATTACCATTTATCATTCATAATATAAGACCAGCTTTTACAATTGCAATAATATTGCCAACATTTCAGATGAATGCAGCAATAATTTAGGTAAATTAAACTCCATGCCAAAGCATTCCTGGACCTTTTAGATAACAACCACTTCCACTTTTCGGCAACATTATGCTGACACGTGAGGGAGGAAAATGCATTAGATGGGCCCTGAGAAAATCTCCTAAGGTTCTTTTCTCCCCCTGAATAACTAGCAAAGCAGAATTTATTGTATTTGGAAGGTTTTTCTTTACTTGCTATCAAATATAAGTCCCAACTTTTATCTCAGTTCTAGGCATTTATCAAGTATGAAAGGTAAGTGGATGTTTTAGATAAGTATTTTTTAAAAAAATAATAATAACAATAATCAGCCTTCATACACATAGACAAACACATGTATCCACACAACTTTGGAAATCTTAATTCCTTTTCTATCAGTTGCAAGGTCCAGGCTCCAGTTTACATAGAGATAATTGGCTAACTGAACAGCAGGTAGTCAACCATTGAACTTATTATTGGAGTTGTTCTTTACCTAGAGATCAATGTCAAAATTCCTCTTTGAGGCTAAGCTTTCATAGCCAATACAGTATTCCCTGCAGATTTTTCTTTCCACAAAATTCTCAGTTCGTATATATCAGCATAGTTCTGTAAACTTCCATAGAGAGACAATACTTTGCAAAATGTGATGCAATCTCATGTGCAGCCTTAGACGCGTTTTCCACTGGATTTGCAAGAAGATCTGTTATCCAACACCCTGCCTTTTTGTTTGATTAAAAAAGTGCATATGTATTGAATATTGAATAAGAAGACACATAAATACATAGTAAGTTCAGTTCTGTTGAAATGCTGCCAGATTTTTATTTATTTACTTGTTGGTAGACCTACAACCAGTTTATAAATGTTGATTTTATACAGATGCAATTATATGTCATCCAAAATTCACAAGGAACTATGAATGAGAGCTTTTTCAAAAGCATGAAAGTTACTTTTTGAAAGTAATGTGTTTCTGTTATGTTACATGTCAGATTCTGTTAGCAATAAATCCCACTCAAAATGCCTCCGAAAAGTCACTGAAATGTAACTAGAAAAAGGAACTAAAATATGTTATACCAACACCTCAATTTTCCCACCCATTTCAAAATGTAGCTTTCCTTGATTCTTGATATGAACAAGTAACTTCCTCCAGATGGCTATGTTCTTTGGACCTCATTATTTCCAAGCTGTGGACATATCGATTTGTGTTTTTCTGCTAACATCAGTAGAATGCATTTGGTAAAGGTAAAGGTAAAGGTTTCTCTTGCTCTAAAAAAAGTCGTATCCGACTCTAAGGTTCAGTGCTCATCTCTGTTTCAAAGCCAAAGAACCAGTGCTGTCTGCTTCTGCAGATGTTTCTGTGGTTATGTAGCAGGCATGACTAGACACCGGAGCACATGGAACGCCATTTACCTTGCCACCGAAGTGGTCCCTATTTATCTACTTGCAATTTCTTACTAGGTTGGCAGGAGCTGGGACAAAGACAGAAGCTCATTCCGTCCTGCTGTACTTGGGTATCAAAGTGCTGAAGTGAGACAAGGAATGTATTGCTTGTGTTCTGTCATCAGTTTGATGATTTTATGTGCTGTTAAGTCATTTCTAAATTATAATGACCCTAATTGTGAAAATTAATTATTTCTAAAAGGTCCTGTTATTAACAGTTTTGTTCATATCTTGCAAATGAAAGCCTTTCTTAGTTGAGACAATGCATCTTATGTGAAATCTTCCTTTTTTCATACAGTTTTCCACTTTTCTTAACTTTATTGTCTTGTCCAACAAGTGTATTCTCATAGTATGTCTACAATACAACACCTTCAGTTGAGTCATTCAAAGCAAGGCTTGTAAGAGTTATATATTCAGCAATATATCTTGACAGATAAATCTGTTAGTTATGGCTTTTCTGCTTATGAATGTTTTAAATCTCAAATTATTTTCATTCAAGTATGAGGACTTTAGCTTTTTAAAAAAAAATGAAAAAGGGTCAGTGAAAATTTTCAACTACCCTTACACAGAGGCTGGGAAATTATGGGGCTTTTTAGCTACACATTTCAGATACTCGAAGCCAGCATGGCCCGTGGTTGTACTAAGTGGTGTGCTGTGAGGGTTGGAGTCCATAAAAGTAACTTTTCCAAGCTGTGCCCCTAGCACAATGTGTTTTTTTTTTTTTGGGGGGGGGGGACAGACCTTGTGTCATTGGCTAACCTTGAGGGTAGCCTGATGACAACTTTCCACATTGTTTCATTTCTACAACATATTTAATACCACTTAATATAAAAGTTTGTATATATTCTACTTGGAATAGAGCTCCATGACTTGTTTCTTTAAATTATTTTAACCTTACTAATTTAGAGAGGATTTATTTTATTTGAGAGAGTTTGCTATTAAAAAGTCCTTTTAGCACATTTCAGAGTCTTATTAATTTGACATACATAGAAATGTAACACTCCTTTACCTGAGGCAAAATTTTGGCAGGTCAGACACAAGCCTTCATGGCAAGCACACACACACACACAAAAGAGTGTGGGAAAAAAAAGAAAAAGAAGAGAAAAATGGATGGTCCAGGCTGAGACAGACACAAAGAACTCATTTGTTCAGAATTCATGTCAAGTGCCAGAAGGCATCTCTTTCACCTTTGGCTTTTCATGGGCACCAATACGTAACAATGATGCCTAAGGGAATGGCATTTTCAGGGCAGAAGGCAAAGAGGAAGCTAGAGCCTTTCCCAGAGTACCATCTTGTAAAACTGTGACAATTTGCAGGCAGCTTCTTCCAGTTTTTAGGGGTTTTTTAAAAGAAAAAAGCTGCGGGACTCAAAATGCTTACATCAGTTATGGCATCATTAACTTCAGTGGGCATATTTATGAGTGAAATATTTGATGGATAATTTTACCCACATTCACAGCCACTGATCACTTTAACAATAAGGTGCTTTATAGCTTTCTGCCATAACAGAAAGATAGAAAGATGCTTTACACTGAGTTATGACTCGGTGGTCCATCTAGCCAAATATTGCCAACTCTACTTTTCAGGCTTTATGCTAGATTCTTTCTTGGACCTACATGGTAATCTCTATTAAGTCTTAACTGGATCCATGCCTCCCCAGCTTCTTAAATATAGTCAGATAAGGTGTGTTCAGGAGGGTAAAACAGAGTTCTTCAAATCTTCTACTTTTATTTGTAAGAAGAACAACCCACAATGACACAAAGTCTCTGATCTTTCCCATGGGACATGTTTTTACTTCTTACTGAATTTCAGAATAATTACATTCTTCCTGGTGAGCTTTTTAAAATTATGTGTGTTCATTATTCCCCCCCCCCCTTACATTTGACTGTCATGGTAAAGAAAGTAGTTTATTATAGTGCTCCCTTGCAAATCCATTCAAAACAAATGGCCAGATGAGATCTGAGTAAAGGAAAAAGAAACAGGAAAGAAAGAACATCTGAAAAAATGACTATGCAAGCTGGAATGTGATTTGGCCAGCAGGATTGCTGACTTGGGCTTTTTGTAATTGAAATCCAAGAACACCTGGAGTGCCAAGGTTCGCCATCACTGGTATAGATTAATTACATACCTTTAATGCTGAAAAGGAATACATTGAAATGTCAACCTGGTTCAACCATCAATCGAAACAGAGATCACAGTAAAGAAATTGGAAGAAGGCTTGGAGGAACAGCTTTGGAAAAGATCCTTAACTATAAAGATCTAAAATGATATCAAGGTCAAGATCATCCATGCTATGGTCTTACTGATCACTGTCTACAGATATGAAAGCTGGACAATGAGGAAAACTGATAGGGAAAAAATATTTATTTGAAATGTGGCATTGGACAGGAGCTTAACAGATATCATGGAACACCAGAAAGATAAAAAAAATGAGTTCTAGATCAAATAAAACCTGAGCTCTTGCTGGAAGCTAAAATCTAAGGCTATTGTACCTTGAACATATCGTATGACAACAACCACTGAAAAAGACAATAATGATCGGAAAATTGGAAAGCACTAGTAGTAGCAAAATACCAAATAATAAGAACTGGTCGACTGAATACAGAAAGCGATGGCCTTGTGTTTGCAATCAGAGGATCCTTTAGAGGTCATTCATCATATGTTTTCCATAACTCAGAAGTGACTTCTTGACACATAACAACATTGGAGAAAATAACCTTCATTTGCACAGAAAGTGTTTGAGTGACTAGGGAATTGGAATCAGAGGGTCTCTGGAAATTTAAATGTAAAAAGTACAAACTGTGGTAATTCCCCGAAGAGTGCCCATTAACAAATAATAGGTGTGTGGTAATACTGTTAGATAAATGAATGTATTAATACATGCAATTGCTAAAATGCCTGTATTCTTGTTCAAGTCACAAACTATGCTTGTTATGCATTCTTGCTTACAATGGTATCATTATGCTAAAAGGATGATCAGGCCAGAAAGCTGTAGTTCCACTGACAACAGGAAATCTATAATTGGTTCATTCCCAAAATTTGATTCCTAGAACTAAGGCATAGATCTGGAAGAAAACCTTTGTTCTTTGGTCTGCTGTTGCCACAGCTTATTTCTGCTGGCTCTCCTGGCATGAATCTTTCATCCACCCTCCATATCTGGTTTAACACTATGGGCCACATTAATCTGTTACTGAACAGCTGGGAGGGATGATGCCTCCAGGTAAGATCACTGAGAATCTCTGTGAGAGTTATGCCTTCTCCATGACAAAATGCCATCATGGAGCTCTGCCAGGCATGGGCTGGGGACACTGAGACAGGGGGATTCATCCCAGTGCGCCCTTGCCTATGGCACCCTGGGGCGCAAATAATAATTTTATTATTATTTTATCTGCCCGGCATGCTGCACTTTAGATTAAGCCATTGCTCCATGCTCCCTCCTTCAGCTTGGAGCAATGGCTTATTCTAAAGTGCCGTGTGCCGGGTGGAGCAAGTGAAGGGCAGTGACCAAGCGGTTCCTGGGGACAGCATTCTCCCCCGTCCCTTGGTGACTGTCCCTCACCCCTGTCCAGCACCCTCCCATGGTGCCTAGCACGCCCCTGAGCTCTGCTACTATTTAATTACATACCAATGGTGGCACTGGGCCAGATTGTTTCTGAAAATTCGGCAGTCTAGGTTAAACCATGTGTCCTGGCCTGCCTGATGGTGTCACCTCATAATTCCCAACACCCCCTCTTTTACAGGTATCTATACCTGGCAGTAATAGTTAATCCATACCCTGTGCTGCCCCAACATTCCCTGAGATAACCCGTAAAAGGTGGTCTTTTAAACGAATTCTGCTCATATGTCATGTGGTGTTCTCCTTTCACTCCCTATTGTCCCTGATGTCAGGATCCACTGCTGGTAGCTGCAGTGGCAACAGCAGTCAGTAACCTGTATGATCAAATGTTGTCACCAAACTCTGAAATGAATGCTAAAAAATTAGTAAAGCTTGGAATCATTTTTGACTGTGTACTTTTATCTTTCACACTGTGTAGCAAACGGCTAGATGGAAATCACACGGATCTTACTGGAATGACACTGATTAATAATTGCTTGATTGTGGTGATGCTTTATGTAGATTAATGTTTTCAGAAATAATAGTAATCAAAGTTATGAATACCTCTGTTACAGAACAAAGGTGCATGTTTTATGATAGATGGAAACATATTTCACATAGTAGCATTTATAAACCTGTGCAAGTGAAGGATAAACAAGCTGTATAATAAGTAATAATTACTAATCTGTACAGAGGGGTAACCCAATTAGCAGTTCTGTTTGCCTGAGTATGCACATATATACAGTCTTGGTTTAAAGTTTTTCCTGGGCAGTTTCTAAGCAGCTTTGTTTCTGGTTTTCTTGACCTTTTGGGAGTTTGGAATCAATGAACCAGATTGCCTTCAAAAAGTGTCAAGCACAGAATAAAAAATGGCATCACATCATTTTTCATTGTGGCCAGATGAGATATGAGTGAAGGAACAAGAAACAGGAAAGAAAGAACATCTGAAAAATTGACTATGCAAGCTGGAATGCGATTTGGTTGTAAGGGGCAGCTTTTCCTTCTCCTAGAAAAGGCAGCTTGTAGACAGATCTGGGTCTTAGCCTGCCACCCCAAGGGTCTCCATGTCAAGAAACCAGTGATAGAACACCACTCATTTATGCAACATCTGTAACACATATAGCAAATTATTAATAGCTCAATATGCCAATATGCCACTGTGCATTCTGACATGGCAGAGACCAAAAGGATGGAAGTTCTGTAGCACAGATGTGAAAATAGCAGTCATACTCTGGAAGTGAAACTCAGACTTTCTGAAGTTTGCTTGGTCTGTAGATCAGCAGCTTTATTTCTAGCAAATAGTCAATCAACCATCAAGTAGTCAACTGAGTTGTCTTCAGCTCTGGTATTTATGCCATGTTTATGAATTTTAAGCGCACAACCTTTGTGCATTTAATAATCTATGTTTGCATAGTTAATAGTGTCATTAATAATAGGCATCTTTTTTACTGCTTAAATGGAAGGATGTTTTTAATGAAAATAAAATAAATACAATGGCTTAAATCCCCTTGTAAGTCTCAACAATAACAGTGGGCCTACTCTAGTGACGATTTACTGCTATTTTTAGCCAAAATACACATATATTCCTTAAATATTCCCCAAAACGTTCTTTCACTATGTGACACTCCATTATTTATATTTATATTTTATATGAGTAAAAAACAACAGCATGTATGCTTCTCCTTAAAGTATTCTTTGTTTCCCCCTTGATTCAAATGTATAAGAATATTTTTTGCATTCAGCGGCATTCATTAGTTTCTCAAGAAAATTATGTGCACCTTCTAATGATTATTCAAACACTATAGGTTTTTATCATGTGGAATGGCTACAGTTCCATCAATAAAAAGGAAGACATGGAGGGCAGGAATTACCAAAAAAAGGAGGCTATTTTCCATTCAATTTGCATATACTGTATTGTACTAATTTAAACATGGGGATGTCCTTGGGGTTAGTACAGAAATTGCAGCAGCTTCAGTCTGCAGCTGCCAGAGTAGCTGCTGGGATTTAAACATTCAATCACATCTCCCCAACTCTGGCTGTCTTGCACTATTGCTGATGTTAACATTTAAAGCCCTAAATGGTATAGGACCTCAGTACCTTTGGAGTGCATCATCCAGTGATGGGCAGCCAAAAATTTTACTACCACTCTTGGGGTGGGGCAGACATTGTGGACGAAGCCAATGTCATGACATCATGGGCAGAGCCAACTATGTGGGCGGAGCCAAAGTTTACAAAATACATAAAAATACACTACACATAAAGATACAATTGTTGTTGTTGTTGTTGTTCGACTTGTATGCCACCCTACTCGCCAAGCGACTCTGGGCGGCTAACAAAGATACAAAGTATAAAATAACAGAGAAAAAACAATATATCACAGTTACAAGATTACAAGATATTGCATCACAAAAACATTTCAAAGGCAATTCAGAACATCCCTAATCATAATAACATCAAATCAATAAAAAACACTTCCAAAATAGTTCATTAAATAATACACCAAAACCTCCCAAACTCAACCCCACCCACTATGTCCATATCCCTCGAGGCCGGGCTGGAGCCAGCCAGGCCACAGAGGCTCTTTTGAACCCAGACAGTGTTGGGGGCTGGGTCAGAGGCAGCAAGTCCTTCCTCATGCCAGGTAAGGAGGCTCTTTTGAACCACATAAAATACAAGTTAAATACACATTAAATAGACATAAAACCACATAAAATACACATTAAATAGATATAAAAACACATAAAAGCACAGATTAAATACATATACATGTGGTGGTGGTGGCAAGCGGTGGAGAGCATCAGTATCAGGGAGCATCAGCGGTGGTGGCGAGCGGCATGCAGTGGTGAGTGGTGGCAGTGAGTGGTGGTGTAGGGTGGAGGCATGGCACGGTGGCGTGGCACAGGGCAATTTGAGCAAGGCCTGCTGCCACCACCACCACCTCACCTCTGAAGGAGCTGCTGAGGACCTCAACAGCCACCCACCCAACACTGCAGCTCAAAATGGCTGCTGTGTCAGTGCACATGTGTTAAAATATCAATTAATGCATGCACGCTGAGCACTGGAGGCCCGCATGCATCACCTGGTATTTTAACTCATGCACACTGACACGGCAGCCATTTTGGGCTCAGTGTCGGACAGCCAGAGAGGCGACTGAACCAGTCACCTCATAAAAAATGTAACCACCCCGGGTGGTCTCCCAGGAAGGTTACTAACACCCACTGGGAGACCACCCGGGATTGTTACTACTGGTTCTGCCGAACTGTTCTGAATCAGTCCATGCCCACCACTGGCCTCACCCAGAGAATGTCTTATCCAGTCCTTGGAAGCCTTGATTTTGTGGATTGCATCTCAAGAGAGATTAAATGAGCATCAACTCAGAATCGTATTTTCTCGATGGTGGCTCTGCTGTTAAGGAACCAGTTAGATGTTGAGCTCTGTCAAGTTTCTTCCTTCCAGCTCTTAAAAGAGTTTTTAAAATGAACTTTTTCAGGAGGTCATTGGAAATATTCTCCCACCACTGGGGCTATCTAATTTGCATTTACGTAGCCTATAACGACCACTGTTTAACTCGACTGAGTGTCACTAATTTGTTAATTTTATTAATTGTATCCTGGGGATGAGAATTGTTTTGTGGTTTGTGTTCTTTTGGGACTATTATTATATCTCACCATCCAAAGTAGTGCTAACCACTAAAGCAGACAATATGAAAATATCAAAAAATAAATAGTATTAGTCTAATGGAGATAGAAATAAAACATTATTCACCATAGTTCAAAAGACTGTGACCAGGTGATTGCCTTGGAAGTATTAATAGAAAGGTGGAATATAAATTGAAGAAATAAAGTTTAGAGTTTAATTACTCTCTGAAATGTCTGTAAGCCTTGTAATTTCTGCAGCTCATTGAAAATGAGCATACAGTATCTGGAAAATAAATTGTACCCATTTCATATGGAATATTTCAATTTCATAAAAATACATTTACTATTCAGGCATACATTCTCACCTCCATGAACTCAAAATGAATACTACCACAAAAAGAGCAATTTAGTTTTAATTCATTAAATAATATTTATATTCATCACTATTTATTTATTTATTCAGCTACTGTCTGATCCAGGGTGCCAAGATGTGTCTTTCCTATAAAAGCAGCAGGCTTTCCATAATGAATAAACTAGAGGTTCTGATAACACATAACATTCTTTATATGACTCTGCCATTAATTTATTTTGAAAAATAATGGGAAAGGAAGTCAAAAGCAAAAGAGTTTTCAGAGTAGCTCTAGAGCTCACCCTTATCCACTCTGGTGTCATGTTCCTTCCTCTCTGAGCATGAGGAGGAGGATCCTGCTTTTTGTATTGTTGCTAGTGTGTTCTGCCCACACATGTGCAGGACCCTTCTATTCTCCAGCTCTAGTGTAATGGAACTGTGAGGAATGTAAAGATGGATGAAAATGGGGTTAGGGTTCTCCTCTTTAAGCATGTTCATAGTGCAGAGTTGTGTACCATCTGAACAGGAGCTGTATGTTGTAGAAAGCTTGTTCTTAATGCCCAAAGCAAATTTGTTTTCCAGAAATATCATTCAGGAAGACTTTCTCGTCTAAAAAGTCACATTTTCAGATGAAAGAAGTATATCCTGAAGACTGACAACAAAACAAACAAAACTATGTTACAAACCCTTGCAGAATAGTTTTTGTTGTGACTGTCATCCACACACAGCACTTAAGGAATCCTCTCTTTTAATGACAGGTATAATAATAATAATTCAGTGTCAGAAATTATTCAGGGTTGAAAGGAATTTTTTTTTGAGAAACTCTGCTCAGGGGACGCCCAAATGAGGCTCCTTTCATGTCCCTAAGAGCTGGGACAGAGACAGGCACTCAAACCATCATGCAGTAGCTGGGTCTCAAACTGTCGACTTGCCAGCCTTCCAGCTAACAAGGTGAGCTTCTTAACCACTGAGCCACCATTGCCCCTTAATGACAGGTTATATGCAGGTATCTTTTGATTGAAATAGTGTAACTCCATAGGTAAACTGATTCTAGCCAGAAGATACTGCTAGCTAGCCTGAATGTTCCTGCTACCTATCTGTCTGAGTGAGCCACTGAGGGAGGAACATGTGCTTTGATCATGAGTCTCCTGGCTTCAACCTTTCATCTGACACTCTTGCAAAATACCACAACATCATGGTCAAAGTTCAAAGAACAGTTTCAAAACAGTATGAGCATTCAATGAGTATGTCCACTTCAGGAAACAACTGGAAAATCTAATATCAATGGCGTGGCAATACATTGATACAAGATTCTCACTCAGGTGAATTTGCCCCACATATGGACAAGCTAGTTGGGTCTTTTGTATCTTCTGTGGCTGAAAATTTTCAGACTTATAAAATGTGAACAATGGCTTTCTGGAGAGTTTGCTACTACCTGCATCGTAAGTGAAGGGGAGGATTCATTTGAAGCTTCCTCCATAGTATTTAGACTGATGCCTTAAACCTGGCAGAAGTAACTGTTGCTCAGAAAGAAATAAAGTTCTGTTTCAAATGTCCTTCTATCAGAGCATACCTTTTTGGTTCATTTTTGGGACAATATGTTTTTTTCTCTTTTCTGTTTAAGTTGTCATAGGGACACAGCTGATGAAAGCATGACTGAAAGGTGAACGGAAGAATGTGTTGATGGTATAACAGTTGCATTCTGCAGATTTGTAGAGATAAAGTTTCCTGTGCTAAGTTACACAAATATGGAAGATGTGTTTCTGACCATTGTGCTCCTCAGGTTTCAAATGTAATGTTATCTATATAAGTAATAACCTAGAGCAGAGGTTACCAACCTAAGGCATGCAGTGCCATTTCATGTGTCTTCCACCCTTCCAAGTGCATTTGAGATAAAAATGGCTGCCCTTTGACACTGTTGGGACAAAATGGCCATCCCCAATCGTGCAAGCAGGGCAAAATGGACATCCAGCCCTTGAAGCTGACTGAGAGAGTGTGACCCGGACACCGGCTTGAAAAAGTTGGGAATCCCTGACTTAGAGCCACTTGGTGGCAGTAAGTAAGGAGACTAATCGCGGGAACAGAATAATAAATGAGTTAGACATTTTGTTCATGCAATTTGCCTGTCCTTCCTCCCACAGCATGATTTCTTCAGAGATAATTTTCTATGTAATCAGACTTGCAAATTAAGTCTATATTTCTCTTCCAGTGACCAATCACAAAGCAAAGCACTATGGAACACAAGGCACAATGATGGGGAAATAAAACCTAATGCTAGAAAAAGAAAACCATCTTTCATCGATCACAGAGCATTGCCTTTAAATATGAGTTAAGTGAAGTGTATTTTCAATTTTAATGAAAAGCTAGCTTCAGTTATATGTCAATATCATTTCTGTTCTCTATCTCTTAATCCCTCTACAGATGAAGATGTTAGCTTCACATCATAGTGTCCTCTCCACAAATGCCATGTAAATGAGGCAGCCAGTGGGAAAACAGGCAGCAAAAGCTCCTCCTCGCTTCAACAAATGTTGATGTTGTGACTGTGTTTGCTGCACAGTACTTTCAAAGTGGGCAGAGCTCCGTACACAATCCCAATTTCAACAATGACAGCTAATTGGTGATGTTCTGGCACACATCACAGTTGTGCAGACAGGTGCATGGCTGAGATACATCCCAGCACCTTCTCAATTACCCAGAATTAGCCTTTATAAGTTACCGAAACCTTAGCCAAACACCAATAGAATTCTGGCCAATAGTTATCAAACAAAGGTTTCCTTTGCTCGAAAGCCACTAGTGTTCAGTGCTCATCTCTGTTTCAAAGCCGAAGAGCCAGTGCTGTCTGCTTCTGCAGACGTTTTCATGCTCATGTGGCAGCCATGACTAGACAGCACCCTGTGAAACATTGATCGAGACCAATTTGTGGAACATTCAATGGTTAGAAATAAAGGTATTAAGCCTGTACCTGATCAAATGAGCTTTTGGATGATATGAAAATTTGTTATGACCTGCTGTAACCTTTTGGACATTGTACATAGCACAGTGGTGATTTATAATAGAATGATGATGTAAAGAACTGATAGAGCTGGAAAGAGATGATAGAAACATTATATAATATATGTAATAGAATTTTAATGTGAAAAATATTTGTATTAAGTTTTACTTTCTTTTTCTTTTTTGTATACTGTATGTTTAGTATTGTATGTTTTTCTTTAATTGTACTTTATTTGAAAACTTACTACAAAAATAAAATTTTAAAAAGAGAGAGACTAGGTTTTTATTGTAAACATGAGTAGCCACCAAATGCCAAAAAGAGAGAGAGAGAGAGAGAGAGAGCAAGCAGAGGGGGAAGTGGACAGTGAGAAATTTATATAGGACAAAAATGGACAGCTTTAACCTCTCTTGATGTTACTGGTACTCACTTTAAAAACTCCTAGAAGAAAAACAGCAAAATGGTGTCTTTTGGCTTTTACAAGCAATCTACCTCCTGTATCATTGATTTAGTAGCAATGTCTCCAGAATCAAGACCCCATAGATATGGATCACTATGAGCTTTGCTTTAGCTCTTCTTTTATGAGTAGAAATAAATAATTCTCTCTTGCTCATATTTCATTTATCATTTATGTTTTTGGCTCTTCATTCACGTAAATCCTATACATATGTCCCTAAATGTCTGCAGATATTTCAGGGTCCCCCCTTCCAAACTTTATTTTCAGGTAAAATCCAGTGTCTGTTTTCTATTAAGGAGGAGAAACAAGAGACATAAAGAAATTTTGTTTCTTTTCAAACAAAAAGTCTTTCAGGCAAGGCAAGGTAGAAAATCATTACTACTGTGTACTGTATTGCCAAAATATTTCTACCCGCCCAGGTTTTCCATGTCTTGTCCATTCACTATGATGGTTATACTATGGTGCTATTGCTCACTGACCATTGCTTCAGGTTTGATTTTGCTTGGCTTCCTTCATGAAACATTTTAGCAATGTGCTGCTTTAGTGGAAAACATTTTCCTGAAACAGTGTCCGGCACCCCCCGCTAGGTGAGAGCCTTGTCGGGGTGCAGGGGCTTGAGCCGTGTAACTTGGCCAGTGATGGTGAACCTTTTAGAGACCTAGTGTCCAAACTGCACCCCCAAACCCACTTATTTATCACAAAGTGCCAATACAGTAACGGTGGAGGGAGGATGCACAACCATTGGGCTGCTGGGCAGAAGGGTAGAACAAACTCTGTGCTGGGGTGGGTACCCTATGAGAGGGCTCCGAATACCACCTCTGGCATGTATGCCATAGGTTCGTCACCACTGTTACTAGGGAATGTTGTCCATCTCTTGTCAATGATGTTAGGCCGGGATTAAAACTCACCAAAGCGTCCTCCATTTAATTCCTTGGGTAAGGTGAAAGCGAAGGGCACACATCATGATATCCAAAATGCTAAAACCCGCATGCAGATGATCTTGATTTCTCAAGTCCATTTGCATGTCTGGAATGTCATCGCAGAGACATCTACCAATGCATAGACACCCCACTGAATTACGACTCCATGGTAACCAAGGTAGTGTCCTGCACAGTTGGACATCATATTTAAAAGACATGACTTGCAGCCACATAATATAGAGCCCTCCCCTGATCTGCAAATTACCTCAAGGCTAATGCTCCCACATCTTTAAAATGTGATGTTTGCCATTAACACATGGGACTCCTACATAGGGTAGTGTTGTTCAAATGGCAGTGGCATTATTTAGAATCCTAACATCACCCTTGTCGTCATGCAGCTGTCCCGAGTGGAACCCATTCATTGCTTCATACGAAACTGCCATAGACAAGGCAAATGTCTGTCTTACTCGAAAGCCAGTCATATCTGACTCTACAGGGTGGTGCTCATCTCCATTCACATCCAAAGAGCCAGTGCTGTCTGCATTTGCATATGTTTCTCTGGTCATGTGGCAGGGATACCTAGGCGTTGTAGTGCGTGGAATGCTTCCCCACCAAAGTAATTCTTGCTTTTGAACTGCTAGGTTGTCAGACAATGGGAGCTCACTCATTTGCATAGCACTCATGTCTTGAATTGCTGATCTGCTGACCTACTGGTCTTCAAGCTCAGAGTCTTAACCACTAAACCACTTCAGCAACCCATTATTTGCTTCCATAGAACAGAGGAAGCTGTCACACATAGGACCAATTCCTTTGCTGATCTAACTATGTCTCATCCACTTTCACTTTCTGGTTTAGTCTGCCATTAAATGGAGTGAGATGGTTGCCGGAGGCAGACAGTGGACATCCTGAAAAGCAGCAAATTGTTTGTTATTTTGTTCCCAGAGAAGCTATTGCTCTGGGAGTTTTCTACCTTATGTGACAACATAATATGATTGGCTTTGCGTAATAAGATGCACCTGGATCTGAGTGAAGATACCATGTGTACTTAATTTAATCTGCAGTGGCTTAGTGGTTAAGATGCTGAACTTGACGACTGGAAGGTCGGCAGGTCAGCAGTTCAAGATCAGAGTGCTGCATTACAGAGTGAGCTTTTGTCTCTGTCCCAGCTCCTGCCAACCTAGCAGTCTGAAAGCAAGAAATTACAAGCAGGTAAATAGGTACCACTTCTGTAGGAAGGTAAATAGCATTCCATGCACTCCAGTGTGTAGTCATGCCTGCCACATGTCCATGGAAGCGTCTGCAGGCGCAGACAGTACTGGCTCTTTGGCTATAAACTGAGATGAATACAGAACCCTAAAGTCGGATATTATTTCTATGATTTGCAATCCCAGATATCACCTAGTATCACCCAGACAGACGTCTGGGACTGGGAGGAAAGACAATGGGAGGCAGAAAATATGTCTTTCTGCTGCTATTGTCTGCTCCATTCCATGTGCACCAGATGGGAAGAAGAAAAGAATGCCCCATTGGTGTTCCTGCTTGCTGGAAATTGCCTCAGTGAGTCATGGGGAGGGTAGTCTTGCCACTCATAAAACTTAATAGGCAACTCTTCCCATGGTGAACTGAAGCAATTTGCAGCAAGCAGTGGGACTGAGGGGGTATTCCTTGGAACAGATGTTCCCAAACTAAGGTTGGTGGGCCTGATCTGGCCCATGGCACCCTTTCATGTGTCCCCCACTCCTCCAAGGGCATGTGAGAAACAAAAAGCCCACCCCCTTGAAGCTGTGGGGACAAAATGGCCACCCCCATCGTGCAGGCAGAGCAAAAGCTGACTGAGAGAGTGTGACCTGGCCCCAGGCTTGAAAAGCTTGGGAACCTCTGCCTTAGAACAAAGGAATGCACATAGAAAGAAGCAGGAAGTGCGGGGAGACTGATGTCCCTTTTGTTTTCTGATTTCTCCTGCCTCAGCCTGGGGGATTCTTTTGAGACTGGAAGTCCTACAACTGAAAAAAATTCACCCCTAATGAATGCTACAGATATGCCTAAAGTGCAACCCTCTAATTTTGTCTGGCTGTAGCATCCTTTGTCACTGGCTGTGCTCACTAGGATTGATAGGCATTGCCATCCAGTAACACTTTGCCTACATCAGGTCTCCTATGCTTCCAAAGCATGAACAACATTCAGATTAGCATGCCTTATTTACAGGCAGTGCAGTATATCAAAGACTATGATTTGTTCTTCAACCAGGTGTTCAGTTCAGAATCTTTAAGTGAACCCAATGGGAAAGAATCAATCAATCAATCAATCAATCAATCAATCAATCAATCAATCAATCAATCAATCAATCAATCTTTCTTTCTTTCTTTCTTTTTTTCTTTCCTTCCTTCCTTTCTTCCTTCCTTCCTTTCCTTTCCTTTCCTTTCTTTCTTTCACCAAGTTTTGCCTGATGAGGGACTCAAGCTGGCTCACAATATTTAAAAAGTTCAAATTAAAACACACTTTGCACAATTAAATTAGAGTAATAATTGAAATACATTAAATAATTAAAACAGGATTACACCATTAAAAACTTTTAAAATGAACAAAAACTTTAAAAACAGACAGCAACTTAGCTTAAAAAATAGCATTCGGGAACTCAGTTATGTTTATTAAAAGCATGCCTGAATAAAAGAGTCTTTAACAGTTGGTGGAAAGATAAAGAGGAGGCCAACCTAACCTTCCCTTTAATTAAGGCAAAGCCACAAAAGCTATAAAATTATTTTCCTTGCATAACAACACCTATTGAGCTAATAATTTGCAGCCTAGCATTCATATTCTACTTGATGAATTCTGGGGTTTTACCAAATTGATCTGAGAATATTAAAGAGTACTGAAAATTATCACATTTTCATTTTTCTTCAATTATTGAACAGGTTTGTCATGTATTTATGTCACATTCTGGTGAATCTAACAGTATGCCTTATTCAAGCTTGTTAAAAAAGGCAGTTCATTGATTTGGTGAGGTTCTGGGCATGGGTTCAATGTTACTGAAAATTTCTTACCTCTGACAGCAACTGCTGGCAAAGATATAGCACACATGCTCCTTTTCATTCTTAAACTAGAATTGTGATAATATTCCATTATTTTAAAAGCATTGAAATGGTACAGAAGGAATTCTGTATAATGCCTGCTCCTTTGCTTATGAAACATAACCCTACAGGATTATCTGACAGCATGGCTTCTTTGGAGTTCATATTGTAGCTACATTCTAAAGTCCTATTACTCTTGAAAACATTTAGAATATGCAAGAAGCATACTTGAGTGATGGGAGGTTAGGATTGCCATCAAAATAGCACTAAATTTCTCTTTCAAACCCAGGGAAATCCAATAATCAAAATCCCTATTGGATTAAAAACACAGTTGAAACTCTTGTCAGGTCAAGCCAGGAATTTGGAAACTAAGGCTGATGCCATAGCAGATGGACTTTATGATCAGTAATGATGTGGCAAAGTCACAAATTGGCTTGTTACAATTTATCCTTCATGCAGCCACATCTTCCATGATCTTTCAGGCCCAAATTCAGATGAGCAGGATGTAAGTGTCCGGAATCAACTAACTGCCCTAATTTATTCTAGTCTTATATTACTTTGGAAAGTATCTGAGACTTTCTGTATCACTTTATTTCCCTCTGTGAAAGGGAGCCACTGACAATATGAACAGACAATATTCAGCCAGTCAGAGAATTACCAGTAGGTGATTTTATGTAAAAGTGTTCTCCAAACCTTTTGGCATCATAACCCATTTCATAGCCCCTTATGTCTCCTTGACCCCCTCTTTACTATCATCCAACCTTCATTTAACAAACAATGAAATCAATTTGTGGCAAGAATTTAGAAAAAAATCCATTTGAATTGTCGTCATCGGCTGCTACTCATATTCGAGTATACATTCCCCCCCCTCAGAAATCATTTTTGAAGAATTACAAGAAAAATGCCACTGGTATGAATTTGTTTAAGGTGGATCCCCACTTGCCATGAAATGACCCATACACTGTGATCACGAAGCCATCTCCTATGGCATGTATGAAATGAGACATGAAATATTTAACACTGGGACTGCAATGGACTGTTGCAACCTTGAGGGTATTAACAAGGTATGCCTTCACAGCCAGTCTATCTGCCATGGCCACTTCCACCTCCATGACCATTGGGAATCAGAATAAGTGGTCCCTAACTCATTTTGCCGTTTGACCCAATCTGATGGTTTCCAGTGGCATTTCCTCCACTGAGGGGGCCATCACCCCACCTAAATGGGCTCATCCGCCCATAGCCATTGGCCCCTTTTGGGAGTCGGGTTATTTACCGCTGCCCAATACTCACCATTGAGTTGCTAGCTGTATCATACCACATTGTCCGGCGAGACATGAATACAAAAGTATTTAAAATATTGAAAGTATTGAAGGTAGAAATAAGTTTTTAAGTTCTTGTAACAGTATCTATCACTGGAATTTGCTTAAGGTGAGGGGGATACTTTATCCAATTTTCATAGCCTCAGGTGCCTCCCTCTCTTGCACACACCTTGGAATTATTTCACATAGCACCAGAGCCACAGACAGCCATTTTGGGAACCAGTGTTCTGTAAGAAATTTGTCTAATGTTATGTTCAGAGCCTGACTGAAGGTTACATAATGTTAAAAAAATAGTTTCAATAGGGTAAATCCATTTTTATTCAAAATGTAGTAGACTTGCTGAAATGAATGGTACTGAAGTTATTCCTGATTTCATTGTGCCTATTTCACTCATGAATGAAAATGAATTTGGCCAATGATATTGGCTTTTATTAGATTAGATTAGACCAGTGATGCTCAAACATAGATTACCAGCTTGGCCATCACTTATATATGGAGCATGTTATAAATTATCTATATCCAAATTTAACAGTCCATTCTGTTGATCCTAATCTTGGAATGGAAGATTCAGTCCAACTTCCTATATATATCAGAAGCCAATGAAAAAATTATTCTGCAGAAACAGCATTGAAACAAAACAAAAATAATTTCCTATAGACATGTGTAATACCATTTTATGCAATCTGGGCGTAGTTTTTAAAATAGATTGATGACTAAGACTATCATAAATGTCTGTCCCTAGTATCATCAGGAACCCTTTTAGCAGTCAGTGTATCCGTGTAAACAACTCATTGTGATTTTAAAAAGTAAAGAATGCAAAATTAAATTGGTATAAAGAGTTGATCACATGTTGGAAAAAATTCAGGTCTCTGCACATCTCTGCAGTCATTTTATTGAACTTCAATATGTTGTGTGATTTTGATCTTTCTCCAATACCTTCTTCTGTCACTACACCATTATTATGTAAAATTATATAGCATTCCAAATGAGAAATATTTTCTTATGATGGTCTCTGGGGGATCCAATGGTCATTTAAGCACCCAACTGAGCAATGGATAAAAGCAGTCACATACAGGCAATCATGAGCAGGTGGTATAAATGTTAGACATGAAGTTACTGAGTCTACAGAGGTAACTGCAAGAGCTGTTTCATATCCTTTAATACCATGTATGCATAGATAACATGTGAAAAGGGTCAAGCAATCATTGTGTCCAACTGCTACTAATAGTGACTTGACCCATAAATGAAATGAAATGCTGAGCTTACGGCCATTCTGATTGTGTACTATGGTCCAAAGAAGGATCTTTCTAAAGTTCTAATTCAATAAATATGGATTGGCCTTATCCAAATACGAGCACCAGAATCACGAGTGTATCTTCACTTGCACAAACTGAACAGATTACTTTAGGGACATATGGTTATGTCAGATTTTCGGAGAACAATGTAACCATATGACTGATTGGGAGAGACATGTGAGGAACTTGGTTGTCTCTGTCAATTAGAACTGGCTGTTGCTTGTCTGGATGGCATTTGAAACATTCAAACAGGCAGAATTTTTCTACCAGGCATTTGTCATTCATGAGGTAAGAACAAACGACCACCTGAGGCTGCTGTATACAACCCCCTAATAAAATAATGAAGCCCCTAGTATCACACTGATACCTCACATTGTTTGTGCAAGTGGCATAGTTTGAAACACAAACTTAAATGCATAATTTTCAAGAACAGCCTTTGGAAAAGCTGAATGGAGAAAGTCTTGGGAATCTTTGCTGCTGAACAAGATCGAGTGTTCTATTACAGAACTTTATGGCTACATATAAAAACATACACGGTTCCAGACGTCATCTATTCATCTAACAAAACTACTAATAAATGTGTCATGGTTTTAAATTAAAGATTTTTTTTTCACTAGTAAGAATTTTATAAGCATAGTAAAGAACAAATTTACCCAAACTTATCAGAAATACATTTTCTTCCCTGTAAGAAGATAGACTATGAGGCTACTAACATGTTACAATAGAGCACTGCAGTGACTCAAGTAGTCTAGATGCTGAAATCGATGACTAGAAGATTGGAGTTTGATTCCTGAGTACTGCACGATGGAGTAAGCTCCATTCTCTGTCCCAGCTCCTGCCAACCTAGCAGTTTGAAAGCAAGAAATTGCAAGTACCTTAGATAAATAGGGACCACTTTGGTGGGAAGGTAAACAGTGTTCCGTGTTGAGACATGCCTGCCACGTGTCCACAGAAACATTGGCAGATGCAAACAGTGCTGGCTCTTTGGCTATAAACAGAGATGATCACTGAACCCTAGAGTTGGATACGACTGACTTTTGAGCAAGGGTGACCTTTACCTTTACTAACATATTGCAAAGGAACTGGAAAATACTTTGTGTAACGACTCAGTGAACAAATGCATCATAACAACTGAGAGTTGGAAATTCTTTACATTTATAAAGGCTTCCTAGAAAAGTAGGTAGCTTTATATGCTGTGTTTCTAAGCATGTTAATGATGAACCACTTAACCCACAAGGGGGCAAATTGATTTTTAAGGGGGGGCAATTCAAGAATGAGTTATTAACAGTGAATGGTCTTTTAGGCTTCCTCCAAGTGAATAGTTCTCTTTTTGAATAATAAAAATTATATGTCACGGGTGTGTGTGTGTCAGCATTTTAGAGATGCTTAGGTGGGGCATGGCAAATAAAAATAAATAAATAAATAAATAAAGGTTGGGAACCACTGACTTAACCTTAATAGATCCCAAGTGGCTACAATCCTTAGGAAAAAGCCATACAAAGAAGTCAGTGAACTTAAAATTTTGAATGTGTCTTGTTGCAAACACATACTTTTCACTGTACCAAACAACTTAGCTAGCTAGGATTCATCCCTTCCCCCAACACACACCTTTTAAAAATCTTTTCTTTTTGTTCCTAACTTTCCCATAAAAAGATTCAGGTAAATGTAGCATGACGAGCCAATTTAAGCCAATTTCAAAGTTATTTGAGTAATTGGTTATTAAGATAACACTCTCAAATTTCAATTCAGCAATTATCCTCTTAAAGATACAAAACGTAAGTATACGAAGAAAAGCTACAAGGTCTTTTATCCTTCAAAAATAATTTTTAAAAATACCTAGCATAGGCTCTTGAAAAAGCTGTGCTCATCTTAATCGTATTGAACTGAGACTTATCTCCTAACACACACGACCTTTCTCAGTTGAAAGCAAGTGTTTTTCTAAATTTTGGAAACAGAGTTGGCTATTATTGAGGCTCATAAAGATTAAGAGACTAGCTGAAGACCCTCCTTTTAATATATATAAGCTTCTTAGTCATAACTTAAGAACCACAAGGGGACAGAACATTGTCTTCCCATAAGGCTGCAGTGCCGATTGATGCAGAGTCTGATGATGAAAATAATGGCTTTGGCAAATAGAAGTACTTGGTTTAGTGCCAGTTTTTCCATCCTAATGAATGGTGGAATTACCACAGAAAAGCTTTGCAGGAGAAAAAGAGGGGAAAGGGAGGGAGATTTCTGAGTTTATTCCCATTTAATCAACCCCTTGAAATGGATGGCCATAACCAATTATTATTCCAAGCAACTGCTGGTAAATCACCAAGTACACAGTTAAAAGGAAACATGTGTTTAGTGCATGGCTGCTAAAAGCAATTGTGGAGGCCCTGAAAATGTTCACCAAAAGATTAAGACTATGCAAATGCTTTCTGAGTTTCAGATCACTTGCAATTTGCCTCTGAGAAAGGTTAAGTCACTTCTTCATACACTCAATATTTCATTAAATAGACTTCTAATTTTGGAGAATAATACTTTATTCAGATAGGCCAGGGGTTGGCAGCCTTTTTAAGTCAGGGGCCAGATCATGCTCCCTTAGACAGTTAAAGGGGCTATAAATACTGCTGTAAATATTGCCATGGCTGCCATAAACATGTTTGCAGCTGCTGTAAATGCGTCTGTGGCCACCTTTGGTGGTGGCGGCAGCAGTGGTTGGAACGAGGGCAAGGGTTGGATGATTTGGCACTGTGGGCCAGATTTAGCCCACAGACTGTAGGTTACTGATCCCTGACATAGGCTATATTTCTTTACTTACAATGATGACTACATGAGAAGTTGTCCTTCTGCTTGCGTTCTATTAATTTTGATATACTTTTGTCAATTATATAATGGAAAGCTAATCATAAATTGACCTGATCCCTTTCCTTGGGTATTTGGTTCATTTTGTTTGGCCAGCAGAGAACTTTTTTCCTAGTCTCCACACTCATATTGTGCTCTTTCACTTTCTGACTAGTGTGATCACTTATATCAATCATTTAGGGCAATGATGGGAAAGAAGGAGGAAAATGGATCTGCCCAGCATTCCAACCAACCAACCAGCTCCCACCCTCTAGCTCTTTAATTTGGAGCACTAAATGGTGCCTGGCAGTGTTGATAGAAGGGATAAAAAAAAAAGAAGGGAAAAGAATGAAATAAATGAAGAGAGGTGTGCAAATCATCACTGAACTGGTCATTCTGTCTCCCAGATCAATGCTACTTAAGATCAGTGCTACATCACTTAAAAGGCATTTAAAAAACAAAGGAATTTGAATGCCCAGTTATTGACTACAAGGAAAAGAATTCTGTCAATGTTGTATTTATGTGTGACAGTCTGATGTGTGTTACAAAACTTCAGGATTAATTCATTTGTTTGTATCAGTTGCTTGGAGATGTATTGGCAACAATAACTTCTGTAAAGGATCAGTGAAAGGGTTGGGGAAGAGAAAGTGACAGAAGAATATGAGCAGGAAGGGGAATGTGTGAAGTAGAGGGAAAATGCAACTGATTCAACCATCTGGTGTAAACACCTAACACACCTTCCAGACATTTCCACATTAGTGATAGCAAATTCAAACAAGACAAACTGTCAAGATGTGATACACAAAATTTGCATAAATCCAGGACAACCTCTCATGTGGTCACACCTACTATATATTTAAAATATTTTACCTCAATGATCTTCTACCTCTAAGTCTGAAAGAGATCAAATTCAGTATGTGCAGTCATTGGCAATAATAATTTCATGTCAAAAATTATTCTGGGTTAAAAGGATTTTTGCTGGAGAAACTACTTCCAGGGGATGCCTGAATGAGGCTCCTTTCATGTCCCCTATTGCTGGGACAGAGACAGGTGCTCAAACCGTCATGCAGTACTTGGATTTCAAACTGCTGACTTGCCAGCCTTCCACCTAACAAGGAGAGCTTCTTAACACTGGGCTACTGCAGCCCCTTTGGCAATCAAATGTAGTGACCCAGTCTGTGAAAGAACTACATAGCTAAACTAAAGATTACATTTTGAAATCATATTTACTACATGAAAAACAAAATAAATATGATTTCTCAACCTTGTGTGTTGAGGAGGCATTACAAAAGATACTTTGCCATGTAGTTAATGTGCTTTCAGACTGTGGTGCACATCCACCAACAATAAGAACAACAGTATCCTTGTGTTACTCCATAGCAGAATATGCTAGTGCCGTATGATATAAATGAGCAAATGCAGTCAAGTGAATGTAGCTCTTAATGAATGATGCAGCTATTACTACTGGTTGCTTGAAACCTGCTCCAAGTGAAAAAGTCTATTGTTTGTCTGGCATGTCCTTCCAGAACTATGTGAAGAGGTGCTAGCAAATACAAACAAAATAAAATAATACAACACCAAACCTAACCATTTCAGAGACAACCACCCAGCCTAGACAATGGCTAAAACTGAAGATTTTTTTCCTACATACCTCTCAAGCTCTAAATATTGAACCAGAAAAGGCTAGGTTAAACCTATGAAGATCAAAACCAATGCACCTTGCTGAATGATAAATGCCAAAGTGTCTCCCAACAGGACAAAATTCTCACTGGTCCATCTGGAAGTCACTTAATAGACTCCAAAGCAAAGTAGGAAGATCAAATAATAATCAAGTAAAATGGGGCTACTTTTCTTGTTGTTCAGTTGCACAGTTCATTTTGACCCTTTGTGACCTTATGGACCATTGCTCGCCAGGCACCTCTGTCCTCCACCATCCTCCTCAATCTGCAAAGCTCTGTGCCCATTGCATCTACAATACCATCTTAGATACCATCTACAGTACCTAGATATAGGAAAATATTTCTGTGAATGTGGAGAAATTCAAACAATGCAGCATTTGTATGCATGCAATTTATGCCTCACAATGTGTACAAAAGAAAATCTGGTAAATGACTGGGATAATGCTATTGAAGTAGTCCATGTGTGGTAAAAATAGTCTGCTAATTTTAATCTTGTATTTTGTATTTTATTTATATTTCATATATGTTCATAATTTTAAGTTGTGCAGTGGGGTACACAGAAAGAGACTCCTCAAAGATTGTGGTATTTTACCACAATTGGGTGTCTCCCAGGCAACAGCCACCTTGTTGTGCCCACTAATCTTTCTCACGCTAGGTCAGGTAAAAGGAACAACAGAATAAATTCAACAAAAGGTTGCTTTATTTTGGAAGTTTCATGTCTGGCCTAGACACAGAACAAGAAGTTGTGCAATAGTCTGATATGAAGGAAGGAAGGAAGGAAGAAGAGGCATTCCCTTATTTAAAGGAAAGGGTTTAAAACTATAGAACACAATACTGAGGTTATATTGAGGTGGCTTGGAAAGTCTACTTGTGTTCAGTTGGATCAAAGCCCAGGACCATTTCTTTGAAGTAAAACAGTGCACTTCACTTCTCTGCAGATATGTGTGTGTGTCAAACCAGGGTCTCTTCTCCTTTAAAGATTGTCTGTTAATTTATTATTTGAGTATATGTGGAGGAGAGTTTTCCATCCCTGTGACTCCATTCTTTGTGAATGCAGGCCTGCATCTATATGAGTAAACCCCACTCTTTCAACATAGGTTTAGCAGGGATTCTTTTCCTTGATAACTTTAGAACTCTAGGTTTTTGCACTTCAATTCCCAGAAGCCTAAGCCAATTCCCCAAAGCACTGATCAGCCAAAGTACTGACTTAGGCTTCTGGGAATTGATGGCCCCCTGTGGAGCATGGGCTCCATGGTGTGAACCACTGCTCTAGAATGTGATTGGGGTTTAGGGCCTAATTTATGCAAATATTGATGGATGGATGGATACCATGCCTATCTGGTAGATGCACCACACGGAGACACCTTCATACAACTCATAGAAAGAGAAAAATATATACAGTACTGTATTGCAAAATTTATCTATTATTTTTAATGTATATGTTAAGAGATAGGGCCAAACATTTTTCTATCTGAGACAGAGCAGCAAGTAGCACCTCCAACTCACATTGCAGAGCAGCCAAACCCAGTCAAGTTATTTTGACACCTTAGGCAGCAAGTCCCAAAGCAGCAGCAACAATAACAATAAGAACGAAATAAATAGCTAAGAATTTGTTGTCCTTCCTGACAACTGAAATTGCCTCATTGTAGGAATGTAAATGCTACAGTATTACATTATTTTGAAGTGCAATTTAATGCATGTTTATACAAAAGTAAATCCCACTGAGCCCATGTTTGCAGAGGAGTACAGCTTTAACCTCTTACCTATATAGGCAGCAGCATTATATTATTTGTTCAGGTATCACTCTTCACCTTGTATAATCAGGTAGGATTTTCAAACTATTTGTTCCAGAAACTAAACTAAGTATTGTTGCTTTTCTATACAATGCTAACTATTGGATTGTTAATTATTGTGAGTAGCTGTTCACAAAGCTTTATTCTGTCATGGCTTAATGTTAGAAGCATGCTGGATCTGAGCAGGATTTGAAAGTACTAAGCCATGAAATTTGCAACTCACAAGAGAATGCTCTTCTGGTCCTCCATTAATTTAAAGCAAGACAGTTGCATCCTAATTGGATTCAATTACTGAGAGAGTTTACCATCTTTATGGATCTAAGGAAAGCTCACAGTAGCTGTAAAGCATGTGTTCAAGATGGATCATGCTTGAAAATGGTTAGGAATGTTACGACACCTTATTTCAGATAAAGATCAATTGCTCTTGATTTGAATTCCAGACTTCTCAACTGTGGTCAACTGGCATCTCTGCTTTTAAGACATTTAGTAGTTATATACCATTATGACATTTTCAACTCCAGAGACCAAATGACAAGAAGCAGAAACATTAGAATACTGATTCTAAAAAGGAAGGAAGGAAGGAAGAAAGGAAGGAAGGAAGTTTTCTGAGTAAAGGAAAGCTATAGCCGAAAAGAGAACTTTCCCAATAAAATAAATATTAGCTGATAAACATTCATCTTGTTCCAAGTCTTTAAATCCACTGCTGTAATCTTGTTTCTACAGATCATTAGAAGTTTGCTACTGATTTAGGCAATTGTGTGGAGTTGTGTGGTGACAAATTGGTGGGCTCAAAAAAAAATACTACCACACTGTGGGCGTGGTATGGTGGGTGTGGCCAGGGGGAAGCCCTGCATTGCACCTGAATTAGGACTACTTTATTTCTAAACTTGGATGGGCAGGGCCAGTAAGGATTTCTGCTACCAGTTCTGGTGAACTGGTACGAACCTGCTGATGCTCACCAATGCGGTGACAGAATAAATTAGATAGAAAGTTGTTTGAAAGAGTACAAGAAATACATTCAACAGGTTTTGAATGGGAATATGCTTATTATCAGGGGGGTATTGATGTAATCAATGACTTGCATGACTGAAAGTTATTGGAAGTTATTGTTATGTACTTCATCAGATGAGTTGGACAAGTATTCAGGTGGGACACCATATATTAGTGGTAGAATTCAAGCAGAGGCCCCAAGTTCAGTTGATGGCTTTTTTCTAGGTAGAATAGGAAAAACATCTCTGTCCGGTGTATTTATTTTATTTTATATATAGTTCCCTGCCACACAGACAATACTGATAGTCTGACAATGGTCTGACAAATATAGGGCAGCTGCACTTCTAGATACTGATAGTCTGACAATGGTCTGACAAATATAGGGCAGCTGCACTTCTAGAATTTTCATGCTACTACAAACCAAAGCAAAAGCAAAGCAAAGGTCTTCCAGAGTAATAGATCATGCTGAAAGTAATCTGGATTTTGTGAAGTTTCAAAAGTGATTTGGATAAAAACTTGTACATTCACCTGGTTTCATCAGAAGAAAAATATTGTGGTAATGGAGAAGACAAACGTTATTTTGGAACTGACAGCTCAATTTTCCAATTAAGCACCAGTTTCTCTAGAGTTCTTTTTTTTACTTACACCCACAATGCTTTTGAGAGGGATGAAATTTCTGAAAGCTGACACTACCTTGGCTGCACTTTGTGACTTTGTATATGAGGCACCACCTCACACCTACTGATAATAACTGCCAGAGGTCAACAGGGACCCCTGCTCAAGGTCTTAGCAGCCAAGGTGTGGATGAGTGTGGAGACAAAACTGGATTTGTTATCTCTGCTGTTTACTCTTCTACTAAAAAGTATAAAATACTACCTTCAAAAGAAAGAATAAGATGGATGCCCACTCTTTGCCTAAAACAATATGTGTGAATGGGGTGTTCTGTGAGCTTCACTTGTGTGTACATGTGGGGGCAAGCACCTAACAAGTGTATCACAACCAATCTTGGAAGATTTTGGGTAAACAGTAGAGTTAGGTCTAATTAGTATTTGAAATCTACTGGAGAACACCAGGTAATAGTCAGGGAGAATATTGCTTGACCCCTTGGGGAGCTTCTGCCAATCAAAATGGGTAATAATAAACTAGTTGGAATAGCCCAGGAGATACCCACTTCCTAAAATTAGCTTCTGTTTTAACAAATTGAGGGACAAGGGCTGTTAATACATGGGACTCAGCATGATATCCTTTTATATACACTATTTTGTGTACCTATAGACATAAACACACTTTAGTTGTTCCTACCCCTAAGTGGCTTTTCTGAACATAAAATGGAATTTTGGGTTTTCCTGTACTGTACATCATTTCTAAGTTAACATTGAAGGCAGTTGGTACACTGCAGAAGGATCATTTAACTCATTTCAGATACAGATGAAGCAACTTTGTTAAACCTACTGCTTATCTGTGGGGCTGCCTGAAAGATGAACAACATACATCTTTTCCGCTATGCATATGTCTGCAATTTTCTGAAGTTCCTGGCTAAGGGAGCACAAATCATTTAGCTGCTCAGCACTAAATGTAATAAAACACTCAAGGCATCTGGAGTTTTTTGGATATGTCTCTTGGCATGAAGCTGTGTTGGAAATGTTGGATTATCTTTGTGCAGTTTGGAAATCAGCGTGTTTTCCATGGCAATTGGAAACCTGTAACTGCTCACATAGCCTCGGTTGGGTCCTTTGTTATACTTCAGTGCCGTTGATTGGTTTGTGACTTGATAGTAGAAAACAGGGGAGTAAGGGGCTTTTTAAAAGGGACTTTTTATAGGTAAAAAAAGTTTGAGATGATAAATCTTTGAGGGAGCCAAGAATCATTTTTTTTACCATACATGGAAGGGTATACAATGCATTCTTTCTAATACAAAATGCTGTTTTATATAGGAAAATTAGACCACATTTACTCTGTGAAGGTAAAATTTGAGTAGATTTGCCTCCGTTTTTATTGTTAATAACTTACTCTATTCTCATATCCTCATTGTTTATTTGTTATCTTCTTCTTCTTCTTCTTCTTCTTCTTCTTCTTCTTCTTCTTCTTCTTCTTCTTCTTCTTCTTCTTCATCAACATCATCATCATCTTAGAACTGCAGGCCTGGAAGACAGCCTATGGCTCATCAAGTTCAGCCCCTTCCAAGGAGGTACAGTGGAGAACACAATTCCCACCTTCTGGCTCCAAAGCCAAATGCACAAGCTACTGAGCTTTTGGACTACAATGCTCATAATATCCTTACTGGTATGTACTACAATGCCTACTATCCCCTGGCCCCTATGCCTAATGGTTATCATGCTGATTTGAAGATTCTGGAATTTGTGTTCGCAAAAAGTAACATTCAACTTCATTTATGCCAGTTTGAGGGGCAATGACAAGGTATAAAATCTACTAGGAGTGCTTTAAGTCCAAGGTAGTCTATTAATGGTATTATGTATCTATACATGGGAGTCCTTTGCTTTGTCCAGCAAGGAAAACTGAGTGCAGATGGAGCAATATATATGCATCGTCATCCACATTGTGATAATCATTTAGCCTCAAATGAACTGACTGGATGCATCTTTTGATGAACCTCCATCTAAAGCCAACAGTAGGTTGGATTAGTGCCAATCTCTTTTTGCATTTGTTATTATGAAATCTGTGTCACAAATTACTCATTTAGCCAAGATCAAATGTTTGCTCAAGATCAATACAATCTACCACACTAAAAATTTGATTTTTTTAAAATTACACACAGAGGTGTAGGTATTAGACTGTGTCACAAAGACTCATTACATATTTCTTCAAATATCACTCCTCTCTCTCTGAACATGTCACAGTGTCAGACTATATTCATTGTTGGTTTCAGCTGATAATTTTGGCTACATTTTTCAGCAAATTGTGGCTCTGCTAACATTCGAGCACTGAAATTTGGCCAGGAAACCTATAATGTGTAAAACTATTTAGCAATTACGCTTATATCCTGCCCCATAGCACTTAGTGCACCCTCTGGGTGTTTCACAAGGCACACAAAAACACACACACAGAGAGAAAGGAGAGTCTTCAATACATTCTGTCTGGCTTTGGAAGACACAATGCAATTTTCAAACCAAAATAAGTCAATATGGTTTAAACGCACTTAACAATGATGGCATTCTGTACATCTTAGAATGTCTCTTCATTTCTTTCATTTCAGTATATCATGTCATGAAATTCTTAAGGACAAGATTCAGTCCTGTTAAGCTCTTATCATTTCAATGGGAGAGATCTGGACATGCACTTAAGTGTCCCATTGAAATTTAGAAAATTAAAAGTGGAAATAGTGGGCTCCATACATTTAATTCAAAAATGAGATGACTCCCTTCTCTTAGTTATAGACTCCTCTTCCAGGGCTTGCAAAGGCTGTGCCTGAACAAAGGAGAATCCTAGGAATTTCTGAAACATGGGGAGATGGCTCTAGGAAGCTATTTATTGCCCCAAAAGAGCCACAGCTGATGACGTTATCCTTGTTGTTCAATATCAAGTTGCAAAACAAGATTTCAGCCATTGTGTAGGAATTGTGGCAAACTTGTACAGTAGCTTTTCTCAAGCTGGGTCTGCGGTATTACAGTATCCACAAAATGGGAGTCATAGTCCAGTAACTATGGCAAGGTCTCTTCTATAGATCTGAACCAAAAGAGGAACTAAATGACAATGTGAGGTGCTCTTGTCCTCACTTCATGACACATCTAGATGCTTAAAGATGTCTATCTTAAATAAAGATGCAAATCTTTGGTTCACTGATCATAAGAGATGAGGAAATCTGAGATTATTTTCATCTAACCACAAAAGACAAAATGTTTTGTGGCATTCTCAAGAGAAGGAGAATAAGAAAGATTTTTGTGTGGACAGGTGCAGTTAAGCAAAGTGGTGGAACTAACTCTTTAAAGAACAAAGTGAACATTGAGGTGAAAAGAGAAATGACTATTGGTTGGTTTCATGTGCTTCTAAAAATTAGAAGAATCGTATAGGGGAGCTGCATCTTGTGTGTGTGTGTGTGTGAGAGAGAGAGGACAAAACTTTTATACAGAGAGAGCTTGTACAAATTACAGAGACTATAATGAGGAGCAGTATCATTCCTACCCCCCCTCCATTCTGGAAGTGAGAAATCTCACAGGATATAAGCAAAGTGTTTCTTAGAGCAGTACACTGATGAAGTGTATTCTAATATGTGTGAGGCACGAAGGAGTGTCATATTGGTTGTATTTACTATGTATTGCTTGTTTTAAGCTATGTCTTTTTCTGATTTGTGTTGTAAGCCGCTCAGAGTTGGGTCTACCTAATTGGGGCGGGATAACAAATTGGAATAAATAAATAAATAAATAAAAAGAGTCTAAATGCAGCATAAAATATGTTACAAACTATTGTTCATATTGCTAGTCTGGGTAGAACTGTCAGATTAGCTTTCTTCCACATTTTTTTAAAAAAAATCTCAAGTCCTTTACATCACCTGTGATTTTTGCTGCATTATTATTAAACAAACTAAGTATAATTCTCTCCCATCCTTAACTAACATGAACTCGGATCCAAAGTCCAAGGTGTCCTCCAATATATATGGCAAGGATATGTATATAAGGCTGGGCTTCATCCATTTCTATGGAAGGAAAATCTTTATATCAACTATGCAAGAATATGTGTGTATGCAAATATAGAATAATCTTCTCATTGGAGAAACCCCTTGCAGACAATAGTCATTCACTGCATTGGGGCTCTGAACTTCCACTCCAAATTCCAACTTGGATTGACTGAGT
>CP126890.1:220802500-220885000 GCA_030440675.1 Furcifer pardalis | reverse complement strand
AGTCTTGTCTTCAGTTGATTTAGACCAAGACGTCCAAAGACAGATATCCACCGAAGGATAGATCTGTGGTATCCAAGGTACTTTTTCAACTGCAGTTAAAGAACTGATTAGGCAACTGTGTCTAAAGAAAGATATGCTAGCAGAACACTGCTAAAATGTATTAAATATACAGATCTACAGCCATATAGTTGAGGCATTTGTGTATTGTCTTTGACAATAAAGAGTAAAAAAGCCCAATACTCATAAACAGTGAAATATGTAAGCTTTGTTCCTTAATGCTAAAAATAGTATGTTTCAATTTGAGAAATCATATCCATTTTTAGTTTTTTTATTGTTCCATTTTCTGTATTATTATTATTTGGGGGAGGAACCACACAATGAAACTTTTCATTTCTTTCATCTTACTGCTATGTCACAATATGTGAGTGATGACTGCATAGAGCTTTACAATGATCCAGCTAGGCATAGGCACTCCATAGGCCATTGGAAGAAAATTCCATGTGTACATGCCTAGCTGAGTGGGAAATAAGTAAACAAGCAACTTCTATATTCCTCTGCATAATCAGTTTGTGTCCCAGTATGGAAGGGTGTTGGTAAGGGATAAGTGGCTAAGAATACCAGCAAATGTACTGAATTGTTGCGATCCAGAGCCCAGCAGTATCTGTATGGCCACAAATTCTGGAACGAAACATCAAAAACAGAAGAACAGATAAACATAAATGTAGATACTTGTTTTGATATTTCACATTCATGAAATATTAAGGTTGAAATGCCATATTCACTTACCAGGGAGTTAGCCCTATTGCACTCAATGAGATTTATATTTAGGTTTTCACAGCTACATTATCCTCATGAGTTGGGGGGGGGTGTAATTTCAAACAGATTTTTAACAGAGGGAAAAACCTTCCCCATCGTTCACTTAAATAAAGCATGTCTAATTAAAGAGCACTTTAACTATTATATTTTCTTTTCATAATGAAACTACATAGAATCGTTTATGGCAAATGATTATGCAATAATTTCTACCTCTTTGAAGTAAAAGGTTTTCCAAGACCGTAGTTGTCTCTGTCAGTTGCAGTCTGTTACAGGAAAAACAGCAAAGCTGTAATGGCTTTAAGACCAAAAAGGGTTTAATTCAGTTTAGGCTTTTTGTCGGTTACTGCAGCCCACTTCCTCAAATACATGGGTTATAGCTTCAGTTAATACATATTTATTTATTTATTATATATTCTTCAAATTTATACCCCGCCTTGCTCAGGCGAACCTGACTCTAGGCGGCTTCCATAATATACAAAAGAAACAATATCCCACCAAAGACCCCCCCCATACAAAATCCTCTATCGCCGCCCAAGGCCCCCAGGTTTCTCTCCCTCCAAGGCCGGCTGGCCGAGGGAGAGTCCAACAAGGTCCAACAAACATTGGCGGCGTCTCGCGCGGCGGCGTCTTCGAGCCCTCCCTCGTCCAGGGAGGCTCCTTTTAACCTCCTCCCGGCCGGTGACGGGGGGCACGGCGGCAGTGACGTCTCACGCGGCGGCATCTTCGAGCCCTCCCTCGTCCAGGGAGGCTCCTTTTAATCTCCTCCCGGCCGGTGACGGGGGCCGGGGGGCGCGTGGCGGCAGCGACGTCTCGCGTGGCGGCGTCTTCGAGCCCTCCCTCGTCCAAGGAGGCTCCTTTTAACCTCCTCCCGGCCGGTGACGGGGGCCGGGGGGGCGCGGCGGCGTCTTCGAGTGTTACATAGTGTCAGGAAAGGAAGATGAAATGCAAAAGTTCCAGCATGTTGATGGTTAAATAGTGATCCAAAAGGATTGCTGACAATCCTTGGATGTGACTGACAGAGTTATGGATGGTGGCTGTTCAGGGTCAGTCTTAGCTCAGTATTGGATGTTAAGTATTAGACATGGGACTTTTGAGTCACAAAAAAGTGGTAAAAATTACAGAAGAGATGACATAGTTTTTCATCATCTTCTGTTACTTTACTGGAAAGAGACCCAGAATTACTAATTATCGTTTTTTTTAAAATGAATGTGAAAGGCACAGATCATATATTATCATCCATATCTCTCTCCTTTGTCATCTTCATCTACCCTGTATACCAGTGGTGGGATTAAAAAAAATTATTACCACTCTGTAGGCATGGCCTACTTGGTGGGCATGGCCATGTGACTGGGTGGACATGGCCATGTGACTGGGTGGGTGTGGCCATGTGACTGGATGGGCATGGCCAGGCAGCCATGTGACTTGCTGGGTGTGGCCATGTGACTGGGTGGGCGATCTAGTCATGCCTGCCACATGACCATGAAAATGTAAGCAAACACAGACAGCACTGTCTCTTTGGCTGTAAATGGAGATGAGCACTGCACCCTAGAGTTGGATACGACTGACTTTTGAGCAAGGGTGACCTTTACCTTTACTAACCACATGCAACTAAACAGGGTCAAACTTCACAGCAAATTTGAATGCTAACAGGGACCTTCTGTAATTAGGTAAAGGTAAATATTGCCCTTACTCGAAAACCAGCCATATCTGACTCTAGGGTTCAGTGCTAATCTCTGTTCATAGCCAAAGAGCCAGTGCTGCTTTCTGTGGTCATGTGGAAGGCATGACTAGACACTGGAGTGCACAGAATGCTGTTTACCTTTTGAAGTGCTAGGTTGGCAGGAGCTGGGACAGAGACAGGTGCTCACTCTGTCATGCTGTACTGGGGAATTGAACTCTGACCTTCCCCACCATGCCACAATGACAAGGGAGACAACCTGCCACCAGAGATGGCCCAGCCTCCCCCAAATCCCAGGATGATGCCTCTAGGCCACGGTGCAGAAGGGTGGACAATGGTGGTGGGTGTGCTTCAGCAGTGAAAGAGGCACCCTGGGGAGCCCGACATGGCTCTTCCTCCTCCTCCCTGCCCCTAGGTCAACAGTGGTGGCTCTTCCTCCTCCTCCTCCTCCTCACTCCCTCAGGGTACTGAGGATGGTTCCTGCCTGGCAGTGAGGCAGAGAAGAGAAGGGACAGCCTGAAGAACTGCTTTCCTGGCTCTTTGTCAATTATTTTTTTATTATTTTTTTTAATTTATTTATTTATTTTACAGACTTATATGCTGCCCTCCTCAATGAGATTCAGGGTGGCTAACAAAAGCTTTAAAAGATACATAAAAACACAATTATAAAATCCAATTTAAAAATTATTAAAATATTAAAATATTAAAACTGAACAAGTTAAAAGATTAAAAATGCATAAAATGAGAGAGAGGGAGGGGTCAAATGAGCCAAAAAGCCAATGCAACTGTCTGACCCAGACCCCATACCTGTCCCGCCAGTCAGGTCTTAACCCCCTTCCTAAAGGGGAGCAACTCCGACTGGAGACGTAGCTCAATTGGCAGGAGGTTCCATAGGGCCGGGGCGGACACGGAGAAGACCCTCCTCGTAGTGCTAGAGAGGTGCGCCTCTCTAGTTGATGGTACAACCAGAGCGCCTCTCTGGTCCATTCTGGTGGAATGGACAGATGTTTTTAGGGTGATGCGGTCTCTTAGGTATCCTGGCCCACTACCTTATAGGGCTTTAAAGGTAATGACCAGCACCTCAAATTGCACCCGGAGGCACACTGGCAACCAGTGCAGCTCCCTGAGCAATGATGAGGCACGAGCATAACGCCCGCACCCCATCACAACCTGAGCACAACCCAAGTCATAACCTGGTCATGCCCAGAGTGAGGTGAGAGAAGGAGGAGAAGGAGAAGATGGGTGGGTAGGGTGGAAAGGTGGGCAGGGCCAACTGGTTTAACTACCGGTTCTCTTAAACTGGTGTGAACTGGTAGAAGCCCACCACTACCGTATACATAAGGTGGACTCACACTGATATTCCAATGGCCTACCTCCTTGGTCTCTCTTCTTCCTCTTCTTCTGCCATTTCTGTGGGCTTTCCCTCCTTGGCTAGCCAGCCCCCCCCCCCCCCAATTTTTCTTTCCCTCCATTCTTGGCATCCCAATTAGATATATTCAGCATACTTAATCAGATCAACACATCCAAGGTATAATGGTCAAGTATGACCTACAATTTAATGGCTTATATGCAGATCACTTGTGGAATAGAACAAAATAAGATAAGATACAACAGTAGTGTGATAATACATACAGATCTTCCTGAGCATCCTTTGTTTGGTTCAGTTGTAAACACTTTCCTTCATAAGGCCAATGTGTGGCACCATGTAATTTTTTTTTTAAAAAAAACTTCACATAAGAGTATGAGCATGGTCAGAAAAGCTCCTAGCCAACTCTTTTGAGCCACCAGAGGTCTCTCAGGGCTATATGAGTCCAGATTTAATGGATGGTAGAGCACCAAAACACTTCTTTTTTTTAACACCCCCCCCCCCTTAGGTACTTGGTTATATGCTGGGAATGGCATATAAGAGAGGCTTACAGCCGTCAAAGGCTGCTTCCAGGGTAAACATATTGTATGCTGTTAAGGAGCTAACAATATATCAGAAGCTTGAATGAAACACTTCAACTCCTGCTCTTCATAGACATCAATAGAAAATGTGTAATTATGTTTCCCTTCTTCGCTTATTGTTGTAGTTCTACATTAGTTAGAAGGGTAAAGTTATATATATAGCTTTTGCTAGCAGGGGAAAAATAATTACACTTTCCTTGCCGCTCAGCAGAGAATCACAGGAAGTGATTCATTTGCCAATATGGTTCTCTTTTTGTGTCCAGATCAAACTATGGACTGCCAAATGAAGTCACTATCTTGGCTTTGTTGTTGGCCAAAATTAAATCTTCATTGGTACATGCTTCTGGTAGCAATCAGCAGACCAGTAAATGATCACATATGGTGAAGTAACTTGTTTCATCAAACAGGCAAAACATTACTTTCGTTGTTTGGATTTATTATTTTAAATATCATTTAAATCAGTGGTGCCCAAACTTTTTTTTTGGTGGGCCGGTCCCACCTGCGACAGACACACAGCTGCGGGGGCCAAAGATGGGCTGCTCCTGCCACTGACAGTTTTGACCATTATGCTTTTTCCAGGCTGCTCCGAGTAGCCTCTTGCTCGGTCCCATCTCTTCTGCAGCCTTTGCCAAAACTGATTGCCACGTCGGGAAAATTTTTGGAGCCTCCTGTATTTCAAAATTTGCAGTTCTGGAAGGGGTAAACCTAGTGCGCTGTGGTGACATCATTCCAGGCACACCAGGGGCTCTCCTAGCGCTGCAAATTTTGAAACATAGGAGGCTCCAAAAAATTCCCCGATGTGGTGATCACCTTTGGCAAAGGCTGCAGAAGGGAAGGGACCAAGCAAGAGGATGCTCTGAGCAGCCCAGACAAAGCATGATCACAGCTGCCGCCACTGCTGCTGATGTCAGGTGGGATGGTAGGGTGTGGGTGGTCCGCAGTGAGCATGGGTGCTCACCGTGGGCTGCATTAATGATATGTAGGGGCCTAATTAGGCCTGCGGGCCGTAGTGTGGGTGCCCCTGATTTAAATGTTATTCTCCTTTTGAAAGTGACCCTAAAATGAGTAAACCCAGACTGTTGCACAATAGGCAGTCGAACAATGAGCTATTGTTTCTTTTAAAAGTCCTGATGTATTGTTTCTTTTAAAAGTCCTTTTTAGACATTTCAGGAGCCTCTGTCACATTGTAACACTGTAAGATACTGTAGTAGTTTTTTCTAGGGCAATATCATAAAATTTACTTATATTTTCATTTGCACAGAACTGGATTGTAAAAATAAGCTCAAAGACTAGGTGACATTTGCAAAAGTGCAGGCTGGAAATAGATTGTGGTTCTCCACAACTCATCTTTAGGGTGCTTTGGATCCTGCAACACAAACAGAGGTTGTCCCTTACACTGGATTGCACAAGTGGAAGTCCATCAGGTGTAATGGCCAGTGTTATACCAGATGTTAACTAAAAAAAGGGGGGGTTGAGGTTCATCAGGGTTTTTTTAGACAAACATTATCCACCTCCACTATAGAATATAAAGATATATATCCACAGAAAACACAGATGTCATGACATTGCAAAGATACATGTTTAGTTTCTTATATGGCTTTAAGTGGGGATTATACAAATCAAAGGACGTCAGGTGTGGAATTCTACACTGACTCACCAGGGCCACCCATCTCATACAAGTGAATTTAGATTTTAAGTGGATATGGATATAAGACATACCATTAAGTAGACGTTAAGTTGCAGTCTGTCGATAATGGTTAGTCAATACAGCTAAATTTTAAAAAAAACCAAATTCATTATCAACGTATTTGAATACAAACCGTTGGGAAGCACCAATGAGAAAGAGCTATTTCCTCCAAACTGCATGTCTGTATTAGTCAGAGGCATCTGATTGGCAGCTGTGATACACTGCTCTGATTCAACAGGATCTTTCTTAAGTACTTATATCTGAATAAATGTCTGTTACTCCATGCCAAATGTAAATCTCTATCTCTGATCTGACTGATCCTTAAATGCAGGGATGAATGCAGTAAGTCTATAATCCAAAACAGTTTTACTAGGGGGAAACTTCACATAAATCAATGGTACTTACCTCAGAGTAAACCTTTGTAAGGTTGTACTGCTTGATTTTTTTTCTGTCAGACATTTAGTTTTGTATTAGTGGGAAAGAAGCTGTACTAGTCCACATGACAAATAATGGAGGCAAACACTCCACCAGAACAAGGGGTGGAGGCATCAGACTAAGCAAGGAAAATCTATTGTCGAAATTGGAAATTAATCCAAATCCTTCTTGGTAAATCTGCTTATTTAATATGTTCATTTAAATTCATTTCACAGTCAAGGAAAATGAGATTTTAAAAAATGTTTATTAATGTAATTTATGGGGGAGGGCGATAAATTCACAACCTCTCATCCCAAGAGAACTTAAAGTATGAGATCCTGAGCATTAGTCACTTCTCCAATGCAAAATCAAACATGATGCTAAGTTTCTAAGTTTATCAATAAACTTATCTGGCATAATAAGGGTAGAATATGTACTTGTTTTTTTAAACTCATATCTCACAGGCAAGTGATGAACAGAACTAAATACGAGAAAATCTGACAGTTTTGCTTTATTCTTCACTTCAATGTTTAAAACATCAAGTTCTTTTCTTCCATAAAATGAAGATTTGTGCAACCTTTTGCTGAGTGTAACAAAACTGTCCTTTTTGTTGACCACTTTCTATAAATGTACCCCGTCCCATCATGAAGCAGATTATGTTATACCTGCATGCCATACATGTTTTAGGAATAAACAACTTTTAAGGGAAAGAAGTGAAATTCAGTACTAATATGACATGAATACACAAGGTTTCACACTCATGCTTTAAGTGCTAAGGATTCAAAGGCATAGACCTGAATGATTTAGTCTGTCCGTTTCATTTTTCCCACATTTGATTTTTTTTAAAAAAATAACATCCGATTCTTTCCATCCCAAATACAAAAGTATTTCTGAAAATTTGGTAAATTTTCACCCAAATCTGATGTGAATTTTAACTATGTCTATATATGCAGTGGCTCAAGTGTCTAAGATGCTGACTGGAAGGTGGCAGGTCAGCAGTTCGATACCCAAATACTGCAAGATGAGCTCCCATCTTTGTCCCAGATCCTGCCAACCTAGCAGTTTGAAAGCAGGAAATTGCAAGTAGGGACAACTTTGCTGGGAAAGTAAACAGCTTTCCATGCACTTTGGTGTCTTGTCATGCCTGCCACATGACCATGGAAATGTCTGCAGAAGCAGACTGTACTGGTTCTTTGGCTATGAAACAGAGATGAGCACTGAACCCTAGAGTCAGATACAACTGGCTTTCAAGCAAGGGTGACCTTTACCTTTACCTATGACTAAATCAGAGGTTTTTCAAAACATAATCCAATTTGTCCAAACAAAGTTTTTTGTGTTGTTAAACTAGCCAGAATTATACGTCTGTGCACAGTGGGCTATTGGAGTCTGACCTTATTGAAATCCATTAACAACTGTAAGATAGCTGTGACTAACTATTCTCATTCATTTTAGTGGGGCTATTTCAGGTAGGGTGCTGGTCTACCTAAATGGAGCCAGGGACAACAGTTTGACTCCCATCTGTGTTTCCTGGGAGAGGGGCCAACCAAGAACACCTGGAGCATGTTTGAATGATGTGATTATGTGAGGCACTCCCTGTGTGGCCTTGGATAAGCTGTAAAGTCCCAGAATACCAACAGAAGGCAGAATTGATAGACCATTTCTGAGCAATTTATACCTAGAAAATACCAGGAGGGTCATCATAATTCAGAATCAACTTGACGGCATACAATTAATTTAGGACTAACATTTGATTTAATTCAGAACAGTGGTACTACTCTACATCAAATTCATCATCATTCCTCATGTATTTGTGGGCAGGAAGAGCTCATAGGATTTCATTCTTATAAAATTCTACTCAATGTGTTCAACAGTTCTACATGCAAACAATTAAATCATTGAAGGCTCTTTCCTTGTTATTTTCACTTCCTGTAATATTCCACTTTCGGCAGGTGACTGTTCTCCAGCTGATTGCTTTATTTGTTGGCAAGTAGTAAGTAATTATTTATTTCACAGAGTGCTTGGTGAAGCACAGAAATAAGCGGAAATAAACATTTACAACACTGAATTTATATCACTAAGAGGAAAAAAGACTGAAACAATTCTGAGGCAATTGTGTCCACAGGAACTGTTGCAAAAAGGTGCTAGAAATTGTATTTATGTTTTTTATGTTCCATTTACACCATTGCATATTTGTCTCATTCAGGCAAAAATGTAGCAGGAATGAATTATTTCAAGATAATGGCCTTTTTGCTTACTTTCTAAACACTTCTTTCAGACTGTGAATCTGAAGATAAGGAGGAGGAGGTTGGGTTGGCTAGTAGCCTGATAATACAGGGTCTATACCCTCTTTTACAGTATAACTCAAACACTACTCAAGAATAAGCCCAAGGGAAATCAATCAGGTTTATTGCCAGATATTATGTAGTCAGGATTGAAATCTTAAACTACAGGGTGTCCCAAAAGTCATCATACATGGGCAAAATTGCATAACAACAGATATCTTGGAATATGTTCTCCATGAGTGGAGGAGAAGACTTCATGTGTGTAGAAAGAGATGGCCAACATGTAGATAATACTTTGTAAACAGTTTGTAAAAATGGGCAATGAATATTTTGTAAACAAATCTACATTTAGCTACAATTCCTAAATTTCCCTATGTATGGTGACTTTTTGGACACCATGTATTTTATTTAGATATTCATTGTTTACTCTTCTCAGAATATATGTTGCCTCCTTCTCCGATCTGTAAACAGCACAGGTAATACATAGGTTCAAATTACTCTATAGTTCTATGTTTACACATACATTCAAATTTGTCTATATTCTGTGAAAAGTCTGTTCATATTTGAAGGCCTTTAAGAACATGTTTGAGCATGGACCTTGGAAAACTCCAAGGCTGTGCATTTCCAATAATAACGGACCAAAAGTACACATGTCATGGTCTCATTTTTGTAGGAAGATTTAGTTCTTACCCTTCTCTAAAAAGAACTCTGTTTGATCAGATTTGCAATTTTACAAATTAACTAAGGTATTGGTAGGTATGGGTAAACCTGCCATTTTTACTTTCTCCCATGTTTGTATTCTGTTATATTTGTAAATTCTGAACAAAGAAAAAAGAAGTTGAAATTGAGACATTCAAATCTGTCATTTTGCTTTCTTCAGCAAGTGAGTTTTGCATTTTTTTACCAGTACTGATAAAAAAATAGAATAGAAATTATCATTCATCTCTACCAAAGACTGACACAGAGGTAGAACTATTGATGTTCCTCCAGTTCTTTTCCTTATCACTCTTGAGTGGAATTTACTTATTTTATCACCATCACTCAGTAGGTTGAAGCTATTGTTAACCATATATGACCATAACTCATATAAGGGACTATGGTGGCTCAGTGGTTAAGAAGCTTGCCTTGTTATCTGGAAGGCTGCAAGTTGGCAGTTCAAGACCTGAGTACTACATGATGGAATGAGCACCCATCTCTGTCCCACTTCCTAAAAATGAGTAGCATTGGAGAAAACAGAAGCCCTATTCACATGTTAAGTCTGAATTCAGGTAGAGTTCAGTGAGTACTGGGGATATGCATTCCCCATTTGCTATGTCTCCTCCTCACTCCAAAGTCATCAGTTGAAGTATTAGGGCATTACTATGTTTCCTTTGAACTCTAGGAATTGAGGCAAATCTCAGGGAAAGAAGCAATGAAGAAGGAGAAAATATAATTTTTGTGAGATATCTTTAATTCTTATGTGTCTGTATTCCCTCACTCCCATATGACACTATGCCCACAGACTCAGCATGAAGGCCTCTGCATATGTATTGTGCTTGCTTCCTTGCTAAACTTTACCTGTTCTGTAACTTCACAAGGGCTCAATCTCAGGCAACCTTCAATATAAGGTATGAAATAGAGGCCTAGCATCATCATTTAGTATTGTTGGGTAGGTGATAGGTATCCAGAAGGGTTCAACAGTGATACCTTCTGGTGGCTGATTCTACAAACGTCCTTTTATTTACCCATAATACTCCTGATAGAACACCAACTCAGGGAACTGAAACCAATTAAAATGTCAGCCCTAAGTTACCTGCTGTTGCTTCTACCAATAAAGTTCTTACCTAGTGTTCCATCATGTTAGGAGTAGGGCCATTCAAGGAGTTAGTTGAAGGCCTCTTTAAACTGATGATAATGAGGGTAATAATTCTGTATTGCAGACAAAAGGTTTCAAGTACATAAAGCCAAAATATTATGTCACCACTTTAAAGTTATTGAGAAAGTTACAATCTAAATAAATCTAGCATGTAACAAAATGAACTTTCCTCCGTGGGGACACTTTTTAAAACAGATTTGCCTGTGTGTATTTGTTCCCATCTCCCTAATACAAATAAATCCCAACCCTGTTATAATATATGAACATTATTTTGCAATTAATAATATGTGGCAGGGAGAAAGATAGGGAACTGAACAATGAGTTCCCTTTGGAAGCAGAATGAACAAAAGCAGAGGTCCAACTAGCCTCTTCACAGCCCGTTGCAAGAAAAGTCATTTTGCTCTTCTCTTTTGGCAATAATCATGTAAGAATTTAAGACAGAATTAGGTTGCATGGTCCAGCCCATCGCTCATGAGGAAAATACTGCAAAGTGACAGAAGAATTGACACTCCTGGAAATGTCATCAGTACATTGTGCTGACAGTAATTTCACTCCAAAACGTGTTTCTCTACAAGCTCAGAGACAGTGCAGTTGCTCAGATTTCAAGGGCACCCACAGGCTTTTAAAACACCTGTTCAGAAAACTCAATTCACTGTAATTAAATATTTAGATACTATCCTATTTGTTTTTTAAAAATGAGAAATTCAGAATTAATTTGGGTTGTTTTTAATTCAAGATGATACTATTAAAATGTTAGAATCTTACACAATTAATTATCTGAGAGTACTGTGCTTATGAGTTGGTTGGGAAAATAATAGGGGGGAGATGGACTTTCCAGAGTTGGTTCTAATGTTGCATAATTAAAGTGGGGCACTAGGGATGTGCAAACCATGTTATACATTTCCTGAACAACCCATAGAGTGGGTCTAATAAGACACCTACTGCAGTGAACTGCCCAGGAAGCATGCCTTTGAATATTTAGGAGAGTGTGAGCCAGGTGCAATGCCAGGAAGATATCTCAAAATCTTTAAAAAAAACTTTAGTATTAGTCATTCTTTCAGTTTATGCTCTGATCTCAACATATTAACTAGATCAGGGTAGTCAACCTTTTTGTGCCATGGGCCAGACCACGCCCCCTCAGAAAGCTGGGTGGGCGAGAGGCATGGTTCCTCCTACCACTTCCAGTGGCAGTGGAAGCGAGTGTGGCACATTTTTGCCACCTTTTTGGCTTTTTTGCAATTTTTGCTAGATTTTTGGCACTTCCAGTGAGTTTTTGGTAAGATTTCACATCTTCCCGTGAGATTTCAGCATGATTCTGGCATTTCCACTGCAGGCCTGATTAATTGACACCACATGCCCATTCTGACCCACAGGCCATAGGTTGAGTACCCCTGAACAAGATACTAGAGAATAAGATAAAAAAAAACTAATCTCTGGCTAAATCTGTTGGTAAAGTTCCATCTGGAATTTCTTATTTTAGATCGCAAAAGGGAAGTTTCATTTCTGAGTGTTTTCAGTTTTGGAGACAGAAGAAGTGGAAAGTTGGGTGAGAAGAGAACACATTGTGTAAGAAAACAGAATTTTTAAAATGGCATTCACTTCCTTCTAAGGTTCAGTTTTCCATTGATACTAGAGAGTTCTTTTAAAAAAACAGGAGCTGATATTTGAAACGCTGTTCTCTGGTCAGAGGCATTGGAAATAGCTCATTATAAGAGCTGAAAGCATGTTAAACTTGCAAAGATGTTTGTGAAATCAGACTTCAGAGGAAACCTGTGCTTAAGTCTTGAAGATTCATCACTAAATAAAGCAAACTTATTTGCCTAATCCTGGAGGTGAAAGAAGCTTGAGCTTGACACTCAAACAGACACTTTAGTTAAGATTTTTCCTCTTCTAGTCACATCCTATCTTTGTCTGTTTATACCCCATGCTGCCCAAAAAGCTAAGATCTAAGAAGGAGTCTATGACCAATTTCAATAACCATGTCTTTCAAGAAGTAATTTGCTTAAGATCGTGCACCTCATCATATGAACCAGGCAAGGCCTCTCAGAGATCAAGAGAGGCCCAGGCCACTTCCTTTATTTGAGGCTCCTATTCCATTTTTTAAAAATGAATAAATGTCAAAATGGAGTTACAAAAAATTGTGCTGTATTTTACATTTAAACCCTCTGTAAATGTGAAGCCCAGGTCAAATGGTTCTCCCACCCCCACCTGCTTAAGAGGCCCTGAAACCAGCCAATTTCCTGCAATAAAGACACAAGAAAAGAAAGGGTTGGATAATTCCTTGCTCACCTGTAGTAAAATTATTTTACATATTTTATTACTCAAATAAGAAAGAAATTGCAGCTCAGGCATGACATTCAGTGGCTAACCCTTGGTCCATTACTGTCCTTCACCTAACTATCTCACATGGTCACTGTCATGATAAAAGCACACGGTTTAAGGTATGAAAAGGCTTACTCCTACAAAGATGCCAAGTAAATAGATTGGAATTTTAAGAATATAATGAACACAAAGTTGAGTACATCAAACAAAAGGGATTTTGTGGACTGAGCATGGGTGCACCCCAAAATTTATGGGATACACCAGTCATGAGTCACCTATGAATAATATCACATAGATGCATGTGCATTCTATATATTTAATCAATATTACTTGCAGTGGACCGAGTTCACCTGATGAATCTTAATACATATTACATTTATTATTATGTTTTTTAAAAAACCAACAGTTTATGGATATAGGATTTTGCCCTATAGTTTCCACAATTCAAAATGCTAGGAAAAGACTTGATATTGCTGCACAACATAATGGCCACATTTATTTATTTATTTATTTATTTATTTATTTATTTATTTATCAATTTTCCAGCAGGAAAAAGGATGTCAAGCTATTCATAGCAAGGGGCAGCCTGAATACTGTCAACAATGATAGCAGTCAAGATGGTCTACATTCACGTAGCGACACCAAGCAAGGAAAAAATCATGGAAGCTGACTTATTTCTTTGAAGACTAAGTCTGAATACTACACAAATATAACTACTGTAATACCATTTTCAAGAGGAAAGTCAATCTGTAATTGTGTTTGGATGAGAAGTGTTTAGTTGTTGGGAAAAAGAGTCAGCTTCTGGGATTTATTTTTCCTTGCTTGGTGTTTCTATGTGAATGGTACAATGTGAATGCCCACTCTGCAGGTTGCAAACTAGAAAGTTATGGTCTAATTTACAGACCCTTTCCTTGGGTTAGGCAACCTGAGGAAGAAAAGCTGTATTGGACTAAAAGCAATACAAAAATCTTGTGTGCATGTTTACTAAAATTTGTTCCCTTTTGAAATAAAAAAAGGGAGGACTGGAAGTTAGCAAACATTTTTACTCAAGATCAAGGTGAAAATCATCCATATTATGTAAAAGAAAGACAGGAGAGAGAATCAACTAGCATATAGTGTTAGAAGACTGCCTTACAGGTATCATAGATAGCCAGAAAGTCAGAAAAGTGGGTGCTCAGTCAGATCAAGTCTGAAATCTCACTGAAACAAAAATGAAAAAAAAATTGGGGTTATCCTATCATACACATATAAAGAAAATGTGGATCTGACCAGAAAAGACAATATTGTTGGCAAAAGCGAGGGGGGTGGTAATAGTGAAAGAGGAAGACCTAAAATGACATGGGGTGACTTAATAAAGGAAGTCACAGTTGTTAGTTCACAAGACCTCAGGAGAAATTACTGAAAAAAGGCAATATTCCTAGGAGGGGCAGGCATAAGAATAGAAAACAACCTAATATGAGATTCTGTTGGTTTGCATGATCTGAGCAGAGCTGTTAATGATAGGACATTTTGGAGACCATTCACTCATATATTCATCACAGATCAAAAGTAACTTGCTGACACATAGCTTCTTAGGCTTTTTTTCCCCTTAACTATCAACAAGTTATATAGTCACAGGACAGGTGAAACAGTCACCAAAGCTCTGCTAACATCAAGTAAGACCATCTCCAGCCACAGAGCAAAAAAGTAGTATTTTCTCATCTTAAATGAGTGAGCTTCTGAATATTTGTTCTCTAAACCTTTTAAAATATCTTTTAAAATAGTTTTACTATCAGAAACAGACATCCTTTTTAATGCATGTTTGGTCAGGAAGGACTTAATAAGCTAATTTAGTCATCTGGCAGGGTCAAAAGTTTAGGTTGGGGCTGGGAACAATGTTATCCATCCTTTAGAAAGTTGGCAGTTTATAACTGAGTTCCACATTATAGCAGTCAATTTTCATCTTTTTAGAAGCTTTTTACAGAGATCTTAATTACAGGAGCTGCAGATTATGATATTTTCTATATAACAAAAAGCAAATTGGGATGACTGTTCTTCAAAGTATGCAAGTTTGGTCTTTTCAGTTTATTTGAGCTATTTACAATCTAGTGACACATAAGGTTGCTTGTTTCTGCATGGAGGTAAAATGCCGAAACTTCCCCAAATTGGGCACAGAGCAAGAGTAGACTATCTGCTATATCTTTGCCAAGTTTGGCACTGATCAAAAGCTCAATTTCAAAGTTAAGATTTTTTTTGTACATTCTGTCAGTAAAATAAAGACAAAAAGCTATCCTGTGGAGAAAATATTGTATATTTTCTATAATTTTGGAAAGGGCAGTTTTAAAACAAAGAAATCTAGAGACAGAGCAAAACTAAGACCTAGTTTTGATAAGACCTACTTTTGATAAAAAGCACTGCAAACAAAAAAGCGAATGTAGATGATGGTATCTCAGTTGAATTTTTTAAAGCTCTAAAAGATGATGGAAACAAATTATTGCATTCTATATTCTAGCAGATTTGGAAAATAAAACAGTCACCACAGGATTGGAAAAGATCAGTGTATGTTCCAATCCCAAAAAAGGGTAATGCCAAAGAATGCTCAAATTATCAAACAATTGCACTCATCCCACATGCTAGCAAGGTTATGCTCAAGATAATACAGGATAGACTGCAGCACCATGTGGAGAGAGAACTACCAGAAGTGCAGGCTGGGTTCCAAAGAGCCTGGGGAACTAGAGACCACATTGCCAACATACGTTGGATCATGGAGGAAACAAAAGAATATCAGAAAAAAATCTACTTCTGTTTCATTGACTACACCAAGGCCTTTGACTGTTGGACCACAACAAAATGTGACAAGTAATTAAACAGATGGGAATACCAGAACACCTGTACATGAATCTGTACATGAGTCAAGAAGCAATAGTTAGGATGGAATGCAGAATGACAGAGAGGTTTGGAATAGGAAAAGGAGTAATACAAGGCTGCATTTTATCACCTTGCTTATTCAACTTATACACAGAGCACATAATGCACAGTGCAGGTATGGAGGAATCACAATTTGGGATAAAAATTGCTGGGAGAAACATCAACAATTTGAGATATGCAGATGATATTCCCCTAATGGCAGAAAGTGAGGAAGACCTAAAGAAGTTCCTGCTTAGGTTGAAAGAAAAGAGTGCAAAAGCTGACGAGACTCAACATCAAGAAACCCAAGATAATAACAACAGGCCCTATCAGTCCCTGGAAAATAGGTGGGGAAGAAATAGAAGCAGTGACAGATTTAACTTTTTTAGGATCCAAGATCACTGCAGATGGTGATTGCAGCCATGAAATAAAAAGGTGACTGATTCTTGGGAGGCAAGCTATGAGAAACCTGGGGAACATAGTTAAAAGTAGAGACATCATATTGCAAACAAAAAATCACATAGTCAAAGCAATGGTATTTCCGGTGGTAATGCATGGTTGTGAGAGCTGAAACAGGCCTCTAAAATGTGGTGCTGGAGGAGAGTTTTGAGAGTCTCCTGGACAGCGAGGAGAACAAATAGGTCAATCTTAGAAGAAATCAACCTTGACTGCTCCTTAGAAGGTCAAATAGTAAAGATGAAGCTAAAGTACTTTGGACATCAAATGAGAAGATGCTGGGAAAGCTGGAGGGCAAAAGAAGAAGGGGGAGGCAAAAAATGAGATGGCTAGATGGTATTGTAGACACAATGGGCACAGAGCTGGGCGGGTTGAGGTGGAGGACAGGGGTGCCTGGTAGGCAATGGTCAATGGGATCACAAAGGGCCGGAATCGACTGTGTGACTGAACAACAACAAAATTTTGATATGTTCAAAAAGAAATGAATTACACTTCCACTCCACCTTTACTTTGATGAATGTAAAGCAAAGTATACACACTCAATATCATAACAGAATGAGATAAAATTGCTAAATAGTGGTTTGCCCATAGCTATATTGATACATTAAGCTGAGGTTTCTCAATCCTAAAGGAGTAGGTTGAACACTTCCAAACTGTCTTAATTTATTGCATGTATAGGCTATATGCAGAATAGCATATGTTGCCATTTCCCAAGCATAATATTGTCTGACTTTCTTAAAACTGGGCTAAACCATATTGGAAGTCTTTTTACTCATTTTATCAATCAGTACTCATACCATTTACATCCCTATTATCAACAGCAAATGGTGATGGGTGAACGTGTGAACTGTGTTATAATGAGAATCCCAGCATAAATTCTATACTGTTGAGTTCAAATCTACGTGACAAAGATATTCTGTCACTCTCAAGCAATGAATGTGGAAGTCAAACCTCTAATCAACTGATCAACTTTCTGAACACAGAATACTATATAGGGGCATAGTCAGTTAATCTATTATGAGTAAATGCTTTATTCATATCACAAATTACGTATATGTTACATCCCCAAAATTATCATTACAAGGCCATAATGATGCTCTTGATAATGTAAGTGCATTGCATATCACCAGAGTATCTGTGCTGGCACACAGGAGATGGGGTTTTATTTCTGAAGAGTTATCAGCATAATATTTAGCTAGCACTAATTACCACTGCCATTAAGAAGTACTTGACTCTCTGATGATCGTTTATAGGCATTTTACAGTCACCACTAACGTATCATTCTGCCTACCTTGTAGAAGGTTTCTCTGGATGTATTTCTAAGACCAGGCAGCGATGAAGACAGAAATCCAGGCTGATGTAGATATTGTTTGTAAGAGTGACTATTCAGCATAGTCCTTTTCCCTAATACTGCTACTACATCTCAGGGAGTAATACTACTATTGTTATCTTTTTAGCCATAGTTTCTAGGTAAGAAAGTGGATGTGGAGAACAAATGTGAAACTTAGATCTAAATTTTAAACATGTATTTGTATCACTGAGATACTGTTGAGCTGTAAGTACCTCAAAAGTTACTGGGTCCTACTTCCTGCCAATACAGGAATCATACCTTATAGATGACCATCCAACACCTGTCTAAAACCTACAACACAGTAGAGTTCACTTTCTGATAATGCAGGCATCATCTTTCACAAAAGGATGCAGAAGACACACGTTGAAATATGGATGGGGAAATGTATGCAAAGCTAAATGCTATATAATTTTCAAAATCTTATTCTGAAATACCTTATTTGTACAGGGAATTGTGCAATCATAATTTTTTTTGCAAGTTTCTGGCCACTTATTGTGTACTTGGATATATAACCAATCTATTTCCAAGTAAATGACAGCTGGTCAGAACAATTGTACATCTGACATGTACATTTTCTGATTTACACTTTATTATGGCAACATGATTCTGGCTGTAATTTTTGTGTAGAATCTCACATATATATTTGAAAATAGTTTTTATTTCCTTTTTATACCAGAGGAAGACTGAAAAAACAAAGAAAGTCTGTAGTTGTAATTATTAGGGAGCCCAAAAGCCACTCCTCTTTTAAATACTACCAACTGTTTTTAATATTAAAAAGGAGGGGTGGGGGGTTTGAAGAATTAGTCTAAATATACCATATCATTTTTATCATTCAGGCATGAGTTTGTTTGCTCACAATGAATTATCAACTTGAAGTAAAACATTCACAGGGCAAGATTGTCCATTTGCTACTGTGAACAGGATGTCTGGATTATCAGAAAGCAAAAATGTTCCTTGGCGTAATTCTGGAAGATTATCTTGTCTTTCCTCAGAATTCAGTAGAATTCTGTGAACCTCAATGCAACAGTTTGAGAGGGGAGGGAATGACTCAGGAAAGAGGTGGAAGAAGTGAAGTCTGCATCCATCAACCGAACTACATATGGCTGAGTCTGGATGCAACTCATAATAACATAGACACTACATATTTGCTTTGAGCTTTGATGCTCTTTGTATGGTACTGTTTTGCATCTGCTATTATGGACACAGTCCTTTTAAAAATGTGGTGATACTGCTAGACTATCTCATGCAAGGCACATGAAGCAAGGAACAGAGAAGAATCATGTCTCATTTACCATTTTGAGCAGTACTTTATTCTTTGCTAATCAGCAACATTTAAAAAAAAACAATCCTTTTTTATTATTTAAACATCCATAGAACTATTCTTTTTAAAGTATCCCTGAAAAGCAGGAAGATAAATAAATACCGTATTCATCTTTCTGATTGTGAGTGACATAGTGGAAGAAATACAAATGCAAGAAACACTTTACCAATAACAAGGTAGAATGTGCGCACACACACAATGGATGGGGTCTCTTATGCTCACAATGTATCATGCTAGAATACTGTATAGCAAAACTGGAGTACTGGCAGACATCCATCCCCAGCATGATTTAAAACTCCAGACACCTGTCTGTTATTATCTTACTGCTCCTGAGTAAGAAAGATCAAGAATATACTCACCATGAAACAAATGCAATCCCATTATCAAAAACAGCGCCATAACAAAACATTGTCATTTTTCAGCCTCGTTGCCCTCTCCCACATTCATGTCTTAGAAGTGACAGCCCAGAGAAGATGAAAAAGTTATATCACCTCCAAAGTCAAAAACAAGGACTGTACAAATTAAGAGATCTCTCTCTGTGGACAATCCAAGACGGCTGACTGATCTAGTTTTGTTATTGTTTACATACAGGAGATAAATCACATTCTTAAACACTTGTCATCTTATCTGTAAAAAAAATCTCTTTATTGTGTTCAAGTAGTTGACTTCCAGTGATGATACTATACAAATCCAAGGAAGTCTGAGGAAACAGAGTTAAATTCAAATCAAATACGTTTTAGAAAATTAATTCAAAATCACACTGAATAGTTTTCATTACAGAATACAATTCTCTTACTAGAGCACAGCAATTACCAAGTGATTTTTGATTTTGGATGTTGTCATTGTTCCATTTTAAGCCTAGAAATTAAATTACACAGTGATAGTTGCTGAGCAGCCGTAACTTTTTTCATACACACCTCCTGCCGTTTTTGTAACGATGAAAATATTGTGATAACAAAGCAACAGAAGCCTTTTCTCAAGCAAGATTCCTCTTGATATGGAAATATATGCTACACATTATGTATTATGTATGAAAGAATTAAAATAATTATTTCAATTGAGTAATGAGCCTAAAGTAAGTGCTAGCATTATTTTTGGGTGTTCATGCAAGTGAAACAACTGAGAGGATTAACCAGACAGAAGAACAATGTCAGTTTCCCCTGAACATCTGGTATCTATATATGTTCAGCCATATTCCAAACAGAAAACAATTAGACCAATATCAACATATGTGGCACACATTTTTTAAAGTAAGCAATACCAACTAATAAAACAAAGTCACATTGTCGAACTGTGGATTTTTCCTTATTCTGGGGTAGGACTCTCTGACCTGACATAATGATCCTAATAGGGCTTTTAAGGTAAGTAAGATATTTAATGAGTGGTTTTACCACATTTCCATGTTTCCATGGCTAAGCAGGGAATTGAATCCAGGCCTCCTGAGTCCTACTCCAGTTCTCTGTTTATTATACCAGACTGGGTATCCTACTTAGACATAAGACTCACAGGACTCCAATATATTGTACTCCCAGAAAAGAGAGGATAGGATTTTAGTCTTCATTTTAGAGAAAGGCAAGTGGAAACTTTGTCAAAGACAACAATAGTTCTGTTACTTTTAGCAAGGAATCTGAAGAAGTTTCACCAATGCCTCACTGATGGTTGAAGTACTTTTTTTTGACATTATAAAACAGCCTGGCAAGAATTCTCCATGAGTGCTATCCCTTTCAGTGCAAGAGTGAGACCAAAGGCAGTTTTTCCTGAAGTGATTTGGGTAACTGATGTGAAATAAATCTAGATTTTGTCCTAGATTCCACACAGAAAATGACAGGGTGACTGCTCCCACAAACATGAGCAATCCACCTGATAATAATAATAATACAGTAAAACCTCATATAACACTAAAACCTGGTTCCACAAGTTTTGGTGTTATATGATTTTTAGTGTTATCTGATGCATGTTAAAATCCTATGGGAGCCATAGAGATACATTGTAACCACACAGGCTTTAGCGGTTGTTATCTGAAGCATCCCATAGGATCTTAATGTTATCTGATGCAATTCTTCCCCCCAGATTCCTTAATGTTATACGATTTTAGTGTTATTCGATACTAATGTTATATGAGGTATTACTGTACAGTTGAACCTCCCTTAAAGAGCATAATGTGTTCCACAGAATTGCTCTTTAAGCGAGTTTGCTCTTTAAGCGAAACACCATTGTAAGTGACCAATTGTGACTTCTGGTGTGTGTGTGTGTGTGGGGGGGAATTGCAGACCCCGATTTATTTGTTAAGCGAGTTTTTGATTGGTTTTATTTGTTAAGTGAAGCGAACATTCAAAGAAAATCCTGCTCTTTAAGCGAGTTACTCTTTAAGCAAGGTGCTCTTTATGCAAGGTTTGACTGTAATATTAATAACAATTTCATGTCAGAAATTATTCTGGGTTGAAAGGATTTTTGCTGAAGGAACTCTGCTCAGGGAATGTCCAAATGAGGCTCTTTTCATGTCCCCAAGAGCTGGGAGAGAGACAGGCACTCAATCCGTCATGCAGCACCCACATCTTGAACTGCCGACTTGCCAGCCTTCTAGCTAACAAGGGGAACTTCTTAACCACTGAGCCACCACAGCCCCATTCAGTCCACCTGATGCTTTTATCTCTTTCAATATTTATACAGCAACATGACAATGGTCATTGTTGTTTCAAGTTTTGCCCAACTGTGAAAAAAAAGTCACACTAAGACAAAAATGCTGTCTGAATCTATCAAAAAACAATCTTGCCCTCTTACCACCACAAAGCTCTCCACACTTTAGTTTTTTTGAACACATGGAGTCAAAACAGATCCCTATCTGATCTTGGCTACTGGGTAAATGCTCTGGTTAACTATGGGCTACTCTTGATGAAATCTAATACCACTTCATTTTATAAAGTCATTTTCTTTACCTGCCACAACCCTTCTCCATTACATCTTGAAAAAGCATGCTGACAACAAAGATTTAAGAACCAGTTATCCTTCTCTTTTTCCTTCTCTTTACTAACACTTAATTTTAGCATCTTGCCTTATAACGAGATAGTGTTCTCAAAACCCGGCATTCTTTTTTGGTAACTTTTTGGTCATCTCAATAAAGCTATCTCTTCAATAAGGATTTTGGAATGTGCTAGTAACTCACCCACCCCGGCCAAAAGCATATCTCTCCCTGGTCTATTTGTACAGTGGCAACTTTGTGAACCATTCTTAGGGCCTTTATGAAGAAGTACAAAACAAATTAGATTACATAGTAAAAGTTCTATGTGCATAAAACAATAAATCTGAATTAAAATGGTTGGTTTGCAAACTGATTATACAGTGTTAAGCTCTGTAGGGGAAATACCTGCATCTAATTGTATTCCAAATTTACTACTCAAAAACTCTTCATAGGTCTAAGCAACTAATCACAGACTGTGTATCTAATAGGTAGATTCCTCGAATGAACAACTTTGCCCTTTTCACTACTTATAATTAAAGAAAAGGCAAAATAACAATGTGTGCTGTATTTTTCTATTACCATATGAAAATTTAATTTGCACTTGCTTACTGAATTTAAATTACTCTGTTACCTGGCAGTCCCTCCATGAAAGAACATGTCAGTCACTTGTCATAATAACACTTCACATTTCTAGTCTTTCATCTATGATGGTCACAAACTTTTCACAGATATGTCAAACTGAGATATCATCCATGTTTTCCACTTCTGCTATCACCTCTTCATTATAACTTGGTTCCCATACTCCGATCATCTTCCCACTACCACTGTCCTGACATCTGTGGCCTTCTAGAGAACTTTCAACAAAATGTGACAGTGCAGATGAAAGAGAATAATATAGCCCCGATTACTTTTTCAATTTGCCTTATCCAAGATGAATTTTTATCTACTTCCATTGGAATAAGCTATTTACTTCCAAAGGAATATGCTGTTTCCTATGGTTTTTACAGGCTTCCAACAGCAAGTACAAAAATTTGCATGTGCTACACCTTCACCTGATGAAGTCTTCTATAGGATTCAAAGCTCACATTATTTGGAACCTGTTAGTAATCCAATAAAAATATTGCCTAGCCTCAGTTTTCCCAATAGAACTTTTGTCAATGCACTCAGCATTTTACCATGTAGAATGCATTTACTATCTTGCCTTTAATAAGATGGACAATGCAATCCTAACTCAAAGATGTGTCAGTTTCTTGAGGGTAAAGAATAGACAAAAGCTAATCTTCCTGGCATGAGAAGAACTGCCCTTTACTCATACAAAATAAATAAATAAATAATAAGCAAGTGTAAGCAGAGTGAAGAATCAAGTTATACCAAACCCAGATCACCTTCTTTTCAAAGATACAGCCCCAACACTGGCATGAAGGTAGGCCAAGACATATAAGCAACTTCCAGCATCTCTATATAAAACAGTTTCAGTTGATTCAGCATTAGTTGATCCAGCATTGACTATCCTGGCCAGTTAGTACGGCAGTCTTAAATCAGGGCTGGGGAATTCTGAGAAGTTTAAGGGAAAATGCTCCAATTCCAGGACCCATCCAGGGTTACACCAGGCCCTGAAAATTGTGAACATTTTTTGTAAAAAACAAAAACAAAAAACTTATTTCTAGAAGTTTAGTTCAATTTTGATTTTTTTAAATGTTAAATACTTTTTTGGGTGTGTGTGTGTGTGAGGTTTTATTTAAAGAAATGATTTCTCTTTGGAACAATTTAACACTGTTTGTGACTAGGTGTGGATTAAACTACCCTGTAAGTGTGCAGATTTTGTTTTCATTTCACTCACTCACCATTGCCCTGTCTAGATTGTGGTAATAAAGTAAAGGGATCCACAGTTTTGGCTAAGTCTTGCTTAATTTACAGGTACTGTACTCTTAATTTACAGGAGCTGTCAGTGGCAATTAGAGACAACCTGTTGAGAAGCCACGGGCTATCATGAAAATTCTTGGTTCCAGCTGGAGAATGACATAGGGAAAAGTTGTTTTCATTAAGGTACTGTATTTGCAATTTGCACAAATGTCTATGTGCAAAGAAAATGCTTATACACAAAGAGGGTTATACACATTACCCTCACCCACCCACCAACCCACCCACCCACAATGAGCACAGAAGGATTAGCTAATTGTTTTTTAAAAAAGAGGATACAAAGGCCGCTTCTGATTATTCTAATCATGCAACCCAGCAATTATAATAGTGTCCAATTTGCACAAACATTCTTACACGTTTGAGAAAAAGGGAGGAAAGAATGTTTTCTTGTCCCACACAAAAATGTGACAACTTTTCATCCTCACACATGGGAAAAACTCAAGTAAGGATTTGCATGCCTAATTGTATGGAAGAAAGCAATTCCTATACTGGTAAAAATGGTGAGGTTCAACCCATGGATTCCATTGCAGAACAAAAGAGCATTATTGATCTCTGAATAGTTGGAGGGTGTGGCTTATTATTCAGTGATCCTCAGGGCTCAGCTTTCTCAGTCTTTCTAATGCATATCAAGTGCACAGTCAGAAGGCTGTCAACTAGATGTCTGCTAGAACTTTCTATCATTGGAATTCACTGTGTGCTTCCATGAAGACCCTGTAGTCTGGAGTCCACACATAATTGGGTAGAATTTCAAATACTTTGACTTCTGTTACGCACACTGCATTATGTAGCAGTGACACAACTATAGAGAATACTTCTTAGAGCCTTTAATCATCAAGTAATATTTTTCCTCCTCTTTACTTATAGGTCACTTCTTTGACAAGAATAAATTATGATCAGCCTCTTAGTTTAAATGTAAAACTGAACAGAACTACTGTGTCACAATGTACTGTGTTCTCCCTGTCAGTATTTCCCTTTCATTAAAATTTCCTTTGAAATATTTACCCTCAACTATCTTTGTAGCCCAGCAAGGACATCGTAATTTGGGAAGTCTTGTCTACTCAGGAAAGAAATTATAAAGCCTTAAAAATCCATCAGCAGCTCACTAGCTCTTTCTTTCTTTTTCTTTCTTTACCAAGACTTCATTTCATAGTGTAGATAATAGGCAAAGAGTATGAATCAGCAATACAAGAGGACCAAATGTATGGAAACATGTACCTTAATAATGAATATTCAGAGAGGAATTTGTGTCAGGCAAATGGAATGTGCTTTTGTGGACAAAAATTTGGGAAGTAAATGGCCCACTAACCACGGGCATCTTCAGGATAACTTTTCACACTCTGCCATCTGAGTAGAAAACTAAGAGCCCTGATATGCTTTTCTTCAGAAACTGAGTCCACTGATATTGGACTACAACACACACACCATCCCCTTTGGCTATGAAGGTTGGGGTTTTCTGGAGAACCACACACTACTCACCCTTTTTAGATGCAAAGAAAGATCATAGAGAAATCAGAATAGAGCCCTCTGTATTTTCCTCACCTTCTGTAGCTAGCTCTGACATAGAATGGGAATTCCTTTTGTTGTCATCCAGTCCACTTTTTACTAGAACTCCAGCTTCAGATGTAGTCATAGTACCCAGATAATGGTCCAGTAATTGAGACAGCAAGAAGAGAAAAATAAGCTTTGAAAAGCAGAGTAAATGGATTCGAATATCATTGGTTGGAAATATTGCTTTGAGGAACATGGGCATCACAAAGGAGAATCAGAAAAGGTCCAGTGAACAATGCTGCTTAGGATTAACATTTTGGAAACAGAAGGGACTCCAAGTTTTTGGTTGTTCAGCACCCCAAGGTGAATGTCTGTCATAAGTAGCTCAAGAGTTTTGGAGAAGTTGTCAAAGATATTAACTCAAGGTTTTAATAGCAGAAGAGCTATTTTAATGGAATAAGGGCAGCTAGCTCATAATGCTCTACAGGCATGGTTAAAAAGAGAGAGCTAAACAATAAATCTTAGCACAGTCACAAGGGCTCAACAATTCTAAGAAATAAAACACATGCACTGGACTATATAAAAATAAAAATTTTAAAAACCAATTTATAAGACCAGGTAGTAAAACTCTAAAGTGATATTGTGCTCCATGTCTGTTTAGCTTTGCAGAAAGCCTAAGCACTCGCTCTGTTAGGATGCCTAAAAACCACTGCAGTTGTCCTACAAAATGCATTTCATTTCATGTATATTTTAGTCACAGAAACCTTGTGTTGCAGGAAATACAGTGCTTTTTAATTATACATTTTCTTTAATTCTCACGGAACCTGTGTTTCTATTTCTGCATCTAAAGACAAGCTGTAACCTTTTTGTTGTTATGTTCTGTCACATCATCTCCGACTCATGGCAACCCTATGAATGAAACATCTCCAAAATGTCCTGTCCTCATCCCACATTTGGCCTTTTTCTTTTCCTTCTGCCCTCCACCTTACCCAATGTTATTGTCTTTTCCAAAGAGTCTTGTCTTCTCATGATGTGCCCAAAGTAGGGCAGCCTTAGCTTCATCATTTGTGCCTCTGGAGACAGTACAGACTTGATTTGTTCTAAAACCCACTTGATCATCTTTCTGGTAGCTACAGATCCACAGAGCACCCTCCCAGCACCATATTTCAAATGAACATATTGCTGGTACATATGTATAGGATTGACACCTAAAGTATGACTGACCTCTATATCTTTCCCACAACTTCCCTAATAAATTTGCCCAGAACCCTTCACTTTTCACCAACATGACTATTTGCACTCATATCAGTTTGTGGTATTCTTAAATACCATATAATTTCGATTTGCTCTTCTAAAATATATAAAGGCAACAGATTTTCTTGGGTGTCATACATTTTAAAAAAATCCTTAATGCAGATGAAATCTCATTTAAAAGCAGGATGGAGAAATTTCTGTAAGGGAGAAAGAGAGAATGGTGTTTTATTGTGCATTCCATGGCAATTTGTAAATAAATATACCTTGGAAGTTGTAATTAACATTTTTATTAGATAAATGACTCGTGCTTGGTAAATTACCATGTATAAATATTCCATTAATATGCAGCAGAAACTTATCATAGTTTACAGCCATCAGCAGTGCAAACATATGTTCAGACACAGTGCCTCAGTGTATCCATATTTGAGGACTCCTTGGCAAACAGATTGGTGATTTAAGGATCTTTGAATTGCAAGAAGGAAGCAAATCTTTCAAGTGGGTTCAATTTGATGGCAAGGCAGATTTGTTTAGGCTCAAGAGAGGGAAGATCTATCACTGCCAAACTCTTTTGTCCAATGCTGATCTGTACTTTCTACTTCACTAGCCTGTCTTTCTCACCAAGTTGTAGAAACACCACAAAGAAGCAACAATCACTCAGCTACAGGAGGAAAACAGATGATAGCAAAATCGATTTGTTCCCAAAAGTGGACAGACCTGACCCTTAATTATCTGCATTTATCACTATATATAGAATCAGAACGTATCTATCTGTTAGGGTAGAGTTTTCAAACAAATGTCATTACAAAACAATGTTGTTCTTTTATAAGCTATGCTCATTTCTAAAAGGGAAGGCAAATTGTGCAGAGTGGGGAGGGGGCAACGCTCTCAGGATGAGTATTTTGTCCTTCAAATGTTTTGTTCTTGGTGCCACTGGGAGACAGATTTTACCAGAACTGTCCACACACAAAGAGAGGCAGATATGCACACAGACATTTTATTTTATTATTTTATAACATTTATATCCCGCCCTCATCCAAAGATTCGGGCAGCTTACAAAATTAAAAACACAGTTAAAAACACATTGATTACATTTTAAAATTGTAAAAGTTAAAAGGGTTAAAAGGTTAAAAATCAGGGAGAGAGGTGGGGATTATTCAAAGGAGCCAGCTGGCCAAACTGACTGTCTGGCCCGCACCCCACACATGCCCTGCCAGCCAGGTCTTTACCCCCTTCCTGAAGGGCAACAGCTCTGTCTGGAGACGCAACTCACTTGGGAGGAGGTTCCATAGGGCCAGAGCGGACACAGAAAAGGCTCTCCTTTTAGTGCTAGAGAGGTGAACCTCTCTAGCTGATGGCACGACCAGAGAGCCTCTCCGGTCTGCTCTGGTGGGATGGATAGATGTCCTCGGGGCGATGTGGTCTCTTAAATATCCTGGCCCACTACCATGTAGGGCTTTAAAGGTAATAACCAGCACCTTGAATTGCACTTGGAGGCATATTGGAAGCCAGTGCAGCTCTCGAAGCAGTGGTGAGGCATGAGTACATCAACAGACCAAGAGAAAGAGAAGGAGGAAGAGAGACCTGGTGGGAAAAGAGGAGAGCTGATATTCACTGCAGTGAAGTAGACAGGCTCTTAAATCCTCCACGTGGCTACTTTAGTAGAGGAGAAACTTCTCATGGAAGCCCTCAGCAGCTGAGAGAAAGATTGGGAGGGAGAAGGAGACACACAGTTCTCCTTCTTCCATGTCTAAGCCAGACGTGAAACTGCCAAAATGAAGCCACCTTTAGTTGAATTCATTCCGTAGTTCCTTTCGCCTGACCTAGTGTGAGAAAGATTAGCTGGCACAAGGTGACTGTTGCCCAGGGTAAGCCTGATTGTGGTTCAAAAATACCACAGTCTACAAACAGTTATCCAGACATATATCTACAGAGCAGGTAGTGGAGAATGATGAAAAGAGAGACAAGAGAAAGATGAGGGCTGTATCACTCTGAGGAGACAAAAGGAACAATCTCTCAGCTTCTCCTTGTTGCAGCTTCTCCTTGTTGCAGTGTTCAAGGGTTTCATTCAGTGGAGGCTTTTTTACTGATATCCCTGCCACCCCTGCTCTTGGCTCCATATTTTTTGCTTATGCTCGCTTGGAAGGATTTTCTTAGTTAGGGAGGCACATGCCACCTGAACTCTGGTACAAAGTGCAATTAAAAAAAGAGGCAAAAAGCATGCACAAAGGCTGGCTTATAAAGCATGTCCAACAAGGGCTTTTGTCCTATTTTGTTATTGCTGGTACCAGTATAAGCATTGTGGCATATGGATGATGGGAATAATACTGGTGTCATCAGAACACAATTGAATATTAGGGATGCTACTACATGCTGTTCAAACTGTAAAATGGGTTGTACCAGTGGTGATGCTGTTCCTGGAAAGATAAATACAAAGTGACCACGATCAGATCCATCTCTAAAGCAGATCATATGGGTCAGATTTACTCATTAAGTGTCAAATTTTATTTAAAAGTATTGATTGCTGATTTAGAATTTAAGAATTGAATGTGTCATTAAAGATGGCAGAGACTCAAACATAATGAAACTCAAGCAGATGGGTAATAGTCAGGGCTTCATTTGGTGACTGTGAAGAATAAATTTTCAAGGATTATTCCAAACAATATGGAGCAAGGATTTTAGTCTGCTCCGGCAAGAAATTTTAGTTTGGATTCATGCTGATTGCAATCCTGGACAGCGAGGAGAATAAATAGGAAAATCTTAGAAGAAATTAACCCTGACTGCTCCTTAGAAGGTCAAATAGTAAAGATGAAGCTAAAGTACTTTGGACATCAAATGAGAAGAGAGGATTCGCTTGAGAAAGCCTTGATGCTGGGAAGGGTGAAGGGCAAAAGAAGAAGGGGGTGGCTAAAAATGAGATGGCTTGATGGTATTGTAGACACAATGGGCACAAAGCTGAGCGAGTTGAGGAGGATGGTGGAGGACAGAAGTGCCTGGCGGACAGTGGTCCATGGGGTTGCAAAGGGTTGGAATCAACTGTGCGACTGAACAACAACAAAAACATCTAGGTGTGAGACTCATAGAATACAGCAAGACTCAGTTCTGTTGAGATGTGCATAGGATTGTTTTGTGATTTACTTATTTCTCACATCTATATTCTACAAATTTCTAAAGACTACTCAGTACAGAAAAAAGTGATTTCTGAATTATTTGAAGATGCATTGGTAAAAGTGATTCCTGTTTTATTTTTACAACAACCTTCCTTGGTAGGTACATTTGGGAGCATCTTGAAGAAAACAAGATATAACAGGTGTATGACTTGCCAGAAACTGAAGTGACAGAAACTAGGATTGACCAATACATGTTTATTTCTATCCACTTTGTAGCTCCATAACGGTAAAAACAAAGCAATAGTCAACAAATGTTGGCCATGCCTTCCTATAGAGACATTATGGAAACTACGCATCTCTCTGTAGTGGGTCGCTGTAAGCATTCTTTGAGAATGAGCTGCTGCTTCCTTGAATTGCCCTCAGAGACTGCCAACACCAGCAGCGCTAAGTACCAAGACAGTATCCAGCTAGCTTTATGGGAGCCAAGGATCAAATATTTTTTCACAGTTTTATGTGGATAGTTTCATGAAAATTGATCAGGTCTAAAAAGTCACAGTCCAAATGAAGCTAAGGTTAAAGATAATTTATACATGATATTCCTAATTTTATTCTGAGCCCTTTTATTACTGTGTGGGACTTTATGACTTTAAAGAAAATGTCAGTCGCAGCAAATGACATTGTACTGAATAATCTAGTTATGAGGGGGAAAGATATTTAAAACTATTCCATATCAGCTTTGCTCTGTTCTGCTGAGCATACAGTTTTCACCCACACAGCTGTCCAAAATGCCTACTTGTATTTTGGAAGAGAGTTCACAGTAATTAAACTATCTGAAGCATTTCTAGGGGTATGGTCTTTCTCATTTATGACAGATTCTTTTGCAAATTCCTTGCCAGTTCTCTGCCATACATCCTTCTAAGTAATTCGCAGAAGGATGGGGACAGTGGGAGAGTGGCTCTGGAGTGACTGTTCAATGATGTCTGGAGTGCAAATCCTGAAAGAGAGAGTGCATTATTTGGAGGCCAAACTAACAGTTCTTCACTGTTTGCTCAGTAGAGACCTACTTTCAGAACCATCCTTCTGGGCGAATTTTTTTAAAAAAATGTATCATCTTTCTTAGCTACATCCCTGAAAAACAATCTTTTCTATGGAGTTATGGAAAGCTGTAAAACAGTATGAAAGTGGTACAATTGGTTGATTTAAAAAAAGAAACTACAGTTTCTTAACCCTGTCTTCTCCTAGAGCAAGGGTACCCAAACTACGACCCATGGTTTGGGTACCCCTGCTCTAGGAGAAGACACAGGGTTAGGAAACTGTAGCTTCTTTTTTTAAATCAACCAATTGTACCACTTTCATACTGTTTTACAGCTTTCCATAACTCCATAGAAAAGATTATTTTTCAGGGATAGATCGAAGATCCAGCCTGCGTCACCAATTAATCCAGCCCATGCCACCCATGCCACTCCCAGCAGCAGAAGTAAAATGCACATGTGCAGGTACATTATGTGCATGCACATTTTACTTCCACTTCTGGTGGGAAGAGCCACATTACTGGCATATGGCCTGAAAAGTTTGGGTACCCCTGTCCTAGAGCAGTAGTTCCTAACATGAGGCCAACACTCCACAGGGGAACTTCAATTCCCAGCAGTCTAAGTCAGTCCATTGACTGATCAGTGCTTTAGGGAATTGACTTGGGCTTCTGGGAATTGAAGTCCAAAAATCAAAAGTTAGGAAACACTGTCCTATAGACTTCAACTAGATATGTGTTCCTTCACAGCTAAGGCTGAAGCAGCAGAAGAAGCACTATCCCTTTAACAATTGCCATGACCAGAAGCAAGCACCTCATTTTGGCTAATCCCTTTGGCGAATGGAAGGAGGAGAACATTACTCAAGAAAGAGCCTACAGAAATAGTAATACTACAGATTGTCTAGAAATTGGACCAAATTATTCATATAGCTCCTTGACAGATATATGTCCTGTACTGTGCAAAAGTCTTGGCCACCACCAGCTGTTTTGGGGGAGCATAACTCAGCTCTCAAGCCATACCAAAACTGTGTGTCCCCTACTTGCACCTCTTTGAGTGCAGTAGACTGGCCAGAAAAGAAAATATTCCCATTGGTAAAATGTGGGCTTATACACTGGAATACACAGAGAAAAGGAGGGGTGATTCTAATGATCTGTAATGTGGGTGGATTAAAAAAAGTCTCATAAAACAATTAAGTACCAGATAACGTGAGGCTAAAGGTGTTCAAGAAAAATATTTGCACATCTGTCACCCAAAGTGAAACTATATGATTTTGTACCCAGCTCAGGTCAAGTTTCATAATCGACATTTTGGAATATGTGGATATTCTGAAAAAAATATTTCACACTCATTGACGCATCTGGAATATATTGTGAAATTATAACCTGCAATTTGAGAAGGACCTGGAAGAAAGTAGATCAAGTCCTCCTCGAAGATTTTTGTCTTCATGGTAACAGACGGGATGAGCACATTTTTCTGGCATATGTACAATAATTGTTATAAATGAACCCACTACACAAATATTAGTCATTGCATTGATTTATTGGAATGAAACAAAGGGATCACAACATGCAATAGTTTCATAGCGTTCCTAGGGACACTACTCCAGTCACTAATAAATAATGCCATGTTCAAGAGTTTCTAATATTACACTTTTTAATTTAGTTATGTATTGTACAGGCCAAGAGACAGGAAGAGAAATTAGCCTTTTTGTCATTAATAGTCCAAGGCTGCCATTCTCTGAATCAATGCAGCCCCCAGAAGGTTTTCCAGATGCTTATTTCAAAAGCAACTGCTATTGTGTGTCATAATTATGTTCATAGTTGAGTAAACAGCTTCACAGGTGCAAGGGATCCAGACACTGTGTGAAGACATAAGAAACTGTTTCTGAGACCCCAAGTAAACAAACAAAATGCATGAAAGGAAATCTATACTTTCCCTGTTTCATAAACAACAGTTGATTAACCAAACACCCACACATCCATATGTACAAGATTTCATTTAATGTGTGAGAGTACTCAGAAATAGCAGTGGAAAAGGTGGCATTGGTCAAACCTATATTTATTATTTGGTATATAAGAATAATAATTTTGTGTCAGAAATTATTCTGGGTTGATAGGATTTTTGCTGGAGGAACTCCACTCAGGGGATGCCCGAATGAGACTTCTTTCATGTCCCCAAGAATTTTTCCCACCAAAGTGGTCCCTACTTATCTACTTGCATTTCTTGCTTTCAAACTCCTAGGCTGACAGGAGCTGGGACAGATACAGGCACTGAAACCATCATGCTGTCTCTGGGTCTCAAACTGCAACATGTCGGCCTTCCAGCTAACAAGGCAAGCTTCTTAACCACTGAGCCACTGCAGCCCCCTTTTTTGGGATATGAACTCCTTCCGTGTTTCATGCACTGGAATTATTTTTAAAACAACCAAGTAAAAATAATAATTTCTCCCTCTTTTTCTCTTTCTTTGCTGATGGCTGCCAGAGACATACATCAATAAGGACTTCTGTTTGGGCAACAACAAAGAGAAGAAAGTGGCTTCATTTTGGCAGTCCAGGGTCTGAACAGGCCACGAAAGGAGAACCTACAAGAAAGAACATGTGCTGATGAAACCATTTCTCCATTGTTTCAGAGGGTTGCCAAAAACTGGGGCAAGCTTAGAGCCCATTTGCCTTGAATGTGCTACAAGTTTCTCTTTGTACATAATCTTCAAGTTTAGGAGATACACCTTCTGAAAATTCTTATTGTGCACACTTTACTTCTCCAAAGTTATGAGTCTCTTTGAGGACATAATGTTCAAGGGTTCTCAAGTCAAGACTGAATAGAAGCTATGATGGGGCTTGGTAATCAATGCCTTTGGAAGTTTTATGACATACTGGCTGAAATCTTTGCTGAAGCCCTGTTACTTAGCATAGTAAATTGCAGTAACATAGGCCCATTAAATAAGTGAAGATTTGTTAAGACAACTGCTCTGTAAGGTCCATTGATTCAAATAGGCCTATGCTAGTTTGACTGACTTTAGTGAAGTAAATCTCCAAGCTATAGACCCATTTGAATCAACAGAACTTATAGAGGAGTTGATTCAGTGGGCAGATTCAGATTACTAGGCATAGCAACATGATTCTAGTCCTTTGGAATAACTCCTATGCATTGGCAGTTACTAGGGATATGCTCTAGATTTGGACTTTTTTTTTCCTTTGGGAAAACAGCAGATTGGGGTATTTGTCCATTTCTTAGCCAATTTGAAGTGAAGAGACCTGGACTAGTGCTTGAAGCAAGCCAAGGAACTTCAAAGCACTAAATTTTGCTTTAGTATTTTTGAGGTTAAATATCCAGAACAGCAACTTTCATTTGGAAAGAGCCAGAACCGCACTGGCTAGTGTTACCAGTGTAGAGTAGATTCATTGGATAAAATGGACAGAGTTTTAGAACATTGGATAGAATTTGATAGAGGGGTGTGTGTCTTAAAATGGGGTTGCTCAGACCTTTTAATTTTAAAACATTTTGCTCTTGTTTTTATGCATTATTTTTATTATATTTGTTTAACTCTCTTTTAATATTATAATTTTTTTTAGATTTTATATTGTCTTTTTAAAAAAATAAGCTACCTTGGGCCCTTTGTAGGCAAAAGGCAGGATAAAAATTAGTTTAAATAAATAAGTTAGAAATAGAATAGATCCATTTCTAAGTATATAAATGTCTTCAGCTGGCTGGTTAGCACAGTGGTTTAGATATCTGGCTGTGGAGCCAAAGGTAGGGAGTTCACTATCTCCATTGCGCCTCTCAGAAGAAGAGCCAGTCTGTGTGGACTTGGGCAAGCTGCACAGGCCCAGGATGTTCCTAGAAGAAGGGAATGGTAAAGCACTTCTGAGTATTTTCTAACTAGAAACCCTGAAAATGTTACCATTAATCAGAATTCACTTAGTCCTGAACAGAATTTCGGGAATTTCACTGATGTAGAAACTGATCAATTAGGTTAGATTACACAAGGGGAAATAAAACAAAATAACTTTTTGAAAATATGGTACCCATTTGTGTGGATTCACAGGGACTTGGGCTTCTGGAAATTGAAGTTCAAGAACACTGGGAGTGCCAAGGTTTGCCATCACTGGTCTGTGCTGTGGTAGTGAATAAAACAGGGGTGCCCAAACTTTTTGCACTGTGGGTTGGTCTCGTGGTTGAGTGGACTGGTCACGTGGTTCCTCTCACCAGAAGTGGAAGTAAAACACCCCCATGCATGCGCATAACGTGCCCATGCATGTGCATAATGCTGCCGTAAATCACCTGTGGCTGTCATAAACACATTTATGACAGCCATGGTGCATTTATGACAGCATTTTGTGCATGCACAGGCACATTTAACTTCTACTTCTAGAAGCAGCAAGGGCAGCATGGGCTGGTTGGGATCACAGGCCAGATCCGGCCTGTGGGTCATAGTTTGGAATAAAAAATACAGAACACAACTTACAAAACTGGTGGGAATGTTGATTACTTTTTTAAAAAAAGCTTATTCTTTTTTTAAAGAAATGTAGCAAGTAAAAACAGAATCATTGGTAAATCTTTGCCAATCTTTGGTCTGGACTATTCACACTAAATGTGCAGGGAGATGATCCCACTAAGTCTCTCAATCATCCCATGCTGAGAAGGGGAGTACAGAAATACCTCACATAACGAATTTAATTCATTATCCAAGGTTGTTCGCTATGCAAGGTTGCTCGCTATGCGAAACAAACAAAATTCCTATGGAAAAACTTGCATAATGAGCATTTCAAGGGGGAAAACTCGCATAGCGAAAAAATTTGCTATGCGAGTTTTTCCCATAGAAATGCTCGTTATGTGAGTTTTTCCATAGGGAAAAGTCCGACTCGCATAACTAAAATTTTTGTTATGCGAGTCAGACCGCTTAGCAAAAAACTTGCTCATTTTGTGAGTTTTTCGCTAAGCAAAACACTCGTTATGCGAGGTTTGACTGCTTTTTCAAATTCATTGAGTGTTCCACTTTTCATTTTCCCCCACTAGCATTGTGTTATAGTGCTCCCAGGATATATTATCGGCTACAAGGATATCTTCCTTTATCAGTTCAAAGACTGCAAGACTTTTTTTCTGTCTACCCAATATTCAACTGAAATGGGGCGTGGGGTGGGGGGTGAAGAGAATTACTGTTCCATGCTGTTGAACACTGTCTGAGAATCCTCACAAAATATCTGATTTGATCTTCTCAAGCTAGATTTCACGGACATCATTTTAATAAATCTCTGCTTAAGATTTTGGAGACAATACTGCAAAGGAATCAGGATATATATTTGCAGTTGTCTACCACCTGCATTTTTGCAACAAAGAGGGTAAGGTAAAGGTAAAGGTCATCCTTTCCCGAAAGCCAGTCATATCCATCTCTAGGGTTCAGGGCTCATCTCTGTTTATAGCCAAAGAGCCAGCACTGTCTGCATTTGCAAACATTTCTGTAGTCATGTGGCAGGCATGACTAGACACTGAAGTGCACAGAGCACTGTTTACCTTCCCACCGAAGTGGAGAGGGTGGAGCCTAACAAATAAACAGGGGGAAAACATAAGCTTAATCACAACATCATATAATGCCATCAGTTTTGAAAGGGGCAGCGCAAGGAGACAATGCTAGGCATTTCTCTCAGTCCCATCATCCCCACAGCCAGGCACGGTTATGAAAAGTGTGGGCCTTTTCTGTAGATAGCCTCACAGCAGTGGGACATCTTTCCACTTGTAGGCCAAAATGTTTTTTTCCAGACAGGTTATTGGTAAGTAACTGGGTGGTATGGAATGAGTTTTAATGAGGAAACTGTGTTTCATATCTTCTATGTTGTGCTTTAAGATGGTTCCAAAGGGCTTTTATTTAACAATTTTAAATATGCTTAATGTTCAAATATACAGTAAGTTACGTCTCAATATATTGGCAGAAAGGCTGTTGCATGGCTCCACCTGCACAGGGGCTATGATGTAATCAGTAACAGCACATTGCCACTAATTAATGTCATGTGCACCTCAAAAATCGTCTTTAATCTGCAGCAATTTGCCTTTAATCAGCTGTGATTTTCTGCTGGTAATGACACCATCCCTGTTGCGCATGGGGAGTTGCTCAACAGGAATTCAGCCAATGCCTTTAGATTTCTTTATATATTGTAATTTATAACTTTTAGCTGGTTTAATATTTGTTTTTCAAATACATTGTAAACCACCATGGGTCCATTGTGGGTAGAGAAGTAGGGTATAAAACAAGCAACTAAACAAATGAATAAAGTCCTATCTGTTAGACAGCATGGGGTGGGGAAGCGACAGAGGGAGCGAGGTAGTGCCACTGTATCTGAAACTCTGCCAGGCTTACACTGGGATGATGGAGGAACTAGATATCTTCTTTTCTTATTTCTTTCAGTCAGTCAGACTGGGACTTTCTATATTTATTTTCATATTTGTTATATTTACATTGGTTGTTCTCCTCCAGTGAGCACAAGGTGGTATAAAGGCATTCCTTTTCTCCCTTTAGTCCTATGATATGTAAGATGGGTCAGAGTGGTAGCTTGTGGGTAGCCCAAGGTCACTGAGTTGAATTTCTTGGCCCTGTGAAAACTATGTGGAATATCAAAGTTCATATGTTTCCTTTTCAGATGCAACTTCACACAGTCAGTCATTTGGGAGGATCCATAGTTCCCATTTTGGAGGATCCAAAGCTTTCCTTCCTCTTGACAGTTTCTCTGGCACACATTTGGGGGTTCAAGGCCAGATTTTCTCTCTCAGCTCATAATGGAAGGAATGGGATTCAGAACACCCTATGACCCTTGGGATGCATTCCCATGGACAACAGAATTATAGCCAATGGTGGGATTCAGCAGGTTCACCCCAGTTCGCCAGAACCAGTAGCAGAAATTCTGGATACCCCTGTCCATCCATGTTTTGAAATAAACTAGTCCTAATTCAGATGCAATGCAGGGCTTTCCCCCTAGCCACACCAACCATACCACGCCCACAGAGTAGGTAGTAAAAAAACTCGCTTAAAGAGCAGAATTTTCTCTGAATGTTCGCTTCCCTTAACAAATAAAACCAATCAAAAACTCACTTAACAAATAAGTCGGGGTTCGCAATCCCCCTCCCCACACACACAATTGGTCACTTACAATGGTGTTTCACTTAAAGAGTAATCCTGTGGAACACATTATGCTCTTTAAGCGAGGTACAACTGTATAGCAATGTGTTATTAGCACCGGTCATAAACTTTCAAAGGACTTGTTAGGATAAACATATTCATAATAATAAGCTCAGTTACACAAGTCAATTAACATCCGAGGTGTTCACCCAAAGAGTTCTTCTTTCAAGAGAATCTCTGTTTTAGCTAAATGCAGAAGTGGCATGGTTACTCTCATAGTCCTGTGAGGGAAAGTGTTCATGCTATGCACATTGAGGTAATGGTACTGTCAAATAGGCATGGATTACCCAATTAATGTATGACACAAAGAGCCTGCCTTCCTAAAATCCAAGAGTGATGGAGCTGAACCTTAGTTGTCAAGTTCAGCTATTTTCCTTTGGAATCTGTCTTTCAAATTCTGCAAATCAGACAGCACTGGCTCTTTGGCTGTAAATGGAGATGAGCACTGAACCCTAGAGTAAGATATGACTGGCTTTTGAGCAATGGCAACATTTACCTTTAGCTTTCTAAAACTGGTTTCCTTTCTTCTCTGTAAAATGCCTGCCTGCCTAAGTTTTTGGTGGAGCTCTGATAATAATAAATTCTCCCACCGGGGGAAAAAAAACCTCTTTCTCACAAATGTATCCAATACAGCATCTCCACCATGAAGATAAAATCTAGCTACATCACTTCTTTGCTTGGTTTAGCCCATCCTCATATTAAGTAAAAGCAAATCTACTCTATAGGCACTGAAAGTGTAGATCGCACTTGTATAATTTGCCTTGTTTTGCAAAAGAAAAAAAAATTGTCACAAAAATGTGCAGAGCAAAATCTCAAGGACCATAGCATGGTTTCATTTTGGAAGCTGAAGTATTTTTTTTAAAATACCTGAAACTCGTAAAGTTTAAAGGAAAATTACTTGATCATACTTTTGGTAACAGTGGTACAGATCATTAGGAACTATCCATTACCTCCAGGGCTAGGTTAAAGTAAGAACAATATCGACAATGCTTCTGTTCAATGCTACTGTTACAAAATTTAGGTTATACAATCTGTCTAAAATACAGAGGGCAACGTGTGAAATATAGTTATCCTGGTACCCACATAATCTTAAAAGAACTTACTCTACAACTACTTTTTAATTTCAGAAATAAGATTAGCTTTCAAAGTAATTTTTTATACTTATTTAAAATTACTGAATGTTAAGATGAACACTCAACATATTCCATCTAATAAATTGTCTTGCTTTTAAAAAGATAAAATAAACTTTTCTTCCCATTCCTCTAAATGCAAATCTTTCTGTGTAACATTGTGTGCCTAATCTACTACAACTAATTAATCTGTTTGAGTTGATGAAATGTTACCTCTGCATTTCTATTTTTTCTCTCCTTGTATACAATTATTGTAACAGTGGTGAATAAATCAATATTCCCAATCCAACTGTAAAAAACAATCAAGAAAAATCAGTGCTTCTGGTTGGGGGGGGAAGGGGGGCACCAAACAATATTTATTAACTCTGTCTCAATCCACAGCAGAGCTGGATACCATTCAAGCATTTTCTGCAAGTGTAATAAGCAAACTCAGATACATGATGAAAGTGGCACATGCCAATAATTTCACCATTTTACACTGCAGAGTAATTGAAGGATTTAATGAGAAACAAACCAATAAAAATAAATAGACCATGTTAGGAGAGGAGAAACTGATCTGAAATGGAAGTTGCTCCATTGTGAGGTGTGGTGTGTGTGTGTTTTGCTTTGGTCTAATTTCTAAAGGAATTCAGCATCACTCCTCTCAGATATTTTCATTTTTCACTGAGGTGGATGATGGATGGCATATCCAGATATAGAAACTACTTCTATGGTATCAGTATTTATAAATTATTCTGGAAATTCTCACCCTCTAAATAAAAATACCAAATACTTCCAATGGTTTTAAGAAAATACGTACAGATCATTCTCCTGAGAAATACATTCCAGATTATACATTTTAGCTTGATCCTGAAATTTATGTGGCAAATAGTAATTTGAGGGTATATTAGGGAATATCTCAGCAAACATGGATCCACTAAGATATATTTGTTATTAGTAGGCTTGATCTAGTTGTGCAGCTAAGAAAAGATATTATTCCTTCATGCTGGACTTACAGAAGAAGCATTAATTTAAGAAGTTACACTTCACCCAACTCAGCCAACACATACACCTTGCTTACTATTTATCTGATCATAAATAGTGTGCAATGTAGGGAGATGCCATACATTCAACCCACTAGCCCACTATTTTCAATTTGACTGCTGTGGTTTCTGGAAGGATTCCTTCTTAAACTGATATCATCTAATGGTCTCCTATCCAATTACTAAACAGGTCCCATTCTGCTTGTCTTCTGAAAACAAATGGTGACAAGTGTGTCCAGGGTGGTATGGCTGGATGTTCATTTATGGTCAGCACAGGGAATAAACTGAGCCATCATGAACTCCCGGCAAGACTGAGTGGCTATGGGTAAGGGGTCCTGCGCTATCTCAGGAGTTTGCATCTTTGGTTCTGGATGGGGCAGTATTGCCCCAAACAGACCCGGTGCGTAATCTGGGGGTCCTCTTTGACTTGCAACTACTGCTCGAAGAGCAGGTGGCAGTTGTGGCCAGGATGGCCTTAGCACAACTTCGTGTAATATGCCAGTTATGCCTGCTCCTAGATTGGGACTCCTTGCTCATGATCACACATGCTTTGGTCACCTCCAAACTTGATTACTGTAATGCGCTCTACATGAGGCTACCCTTGTTGACCATTTGGAGGCTGCAGCTGGTCCAGAATGCAGCTGCTCGGGTAGTGATGGGGTGCGGGCATTATGCTCGTGCCTCATCACTGCTTCGGGAGCTGCACTGGTTGCCAGTATGTCTCCGGATGCAATTCAAGGTGCAGGTCATTACCTTTAAAGCCCTACATGGTAGTGGGCCAGGATACTTAAGAGACCGGGTCACCCCAAGAACATCTGTCCATCCCACCAGGGCAGATGGGAGAAGCTCTCTTATCATTCCATCGGTTAGAGAGGCGCATCTCTCTAGCACCAGGAGGAGGGCCTTCTCCATGTCTGCCCCGGCCCTTTGGAACCTCCTGCAACTGAGTTATGCCTACAGACAGAGCTACTGCCCTTTCGGAAGGGCCTAAAAACCTGGCTGGTAGGGCAGGTGTGGGGCTCAAGTAATACGGGGTCCCACGTTGGGTGGCTGATCTAATGGGATAGCCACCCCTCTCTCCCTCTTTTAAACTCTTAAACTTTTTAAACCTTTTTAACCTTTTAAATCTTTGAGGGGTTTTTTTGGTAAATATATAGTTTAAATTTGTTTAAGTTGATTTGGTTTCTGGGTGAGTGGGTTACTGGTTTAAGTGGGATTTTTTTTTTAAGTTCTGAAATGTTTTGTGTATTATGCTAGTTTGATTGTAGCTGTATATTTTGTGTTCTTTTTGTATTGTTGTTAGCCGCCCAGAGTTGCTTAGGCAAGTGGGGCGGCATAAAAATCGAACAATTAAATTAAATTAAATTAAATGAAAATGAGAAGCCAGAATGGTACAACTCTTAAGTAACGGAGCCTGTGAGGTATTTCATAGGAAAATGAGTTACTGTATATTCTCGGGTATAAACTGAGTTTTTTAGCCCCAAAAATGAGCCCCCAAAAGGGGACATGGTTTATACTTGGGTCAATGACCATGAGGGTCCCAAGTCTGTGCCTGATTGAGAAGCATCAACAATTTAATTACTTTTACCATATTTTCATGTATTTTGATTATTGAAACTCACTAGCAGCTTCTGCATTTCCCACCCTTGGCTTATACTCGGGTCAATCTAGTTTCCTGGGTTTTCAGGTCAAAATTAGGTACCTCAGTTTATATTTGGGCTGGCTTATACTCAAGTATATATGGTAACTACTGCCTACATTTATAGTTGGGAACTGGGAATTCTGAACAAAAGTGCTTGGCTAGATTTCTTAACCAAAGGTAAACATTAGAAATCAACATACATAGATTTTCAGGAAAAAATAAATATGTTCTTCCTTTTTAATGGCAATGCTGTTCCCTCTCCAACACTATTACCTTGTATGTACAGTTGATGACATTCATTTGTAATTGCTGTATATGGAACTTACCTGAGTAAAGGAGAGGGTTAGGGTCAAAGACCAAGTGTAGGAAGATTTGTCCCAAGGTAGCAAAGGGCCAACTTCATTACAGAGGTCACCAACTCTTTGATAAAGTCTTTGAAATATTCTTTTGAAGAGTATTGACTGAACAAGATATTTTATTCCAGATCAAGTTAAAATGTAAAGCTTTTATTAATTGAAATGCAAAAAATCAATATTTTTCTACGGTTGGATATGCTAATTCCTGAGATATACAATAACCCACTAATCATCATGACTAAAATGTTGATAGATTAATAAATAGCTTGGCCTTCAATAGTACTACTTAGTCATGTGTCCTTCACCAGCATGTTTCTAATAGGAACAAAAAATGGATTCTCTAGTTTAAAATATATTATGGACTCATTGTTTAGGAAAAACTGAGATAGGGTTTAGATATTTGTATTTATTAAACTGAAGTACAGATTGAGTAGTCATTAGTTAATGCACAGCTTAAAATTGAGTTGAAAGACAGGATTGCTTTACAAATGTCTTTTCAGGATGACTCCCCTCACCCAACCATGCTCATTTTATCTTTGGTGTACTTTGGATTAAGAGCATTTCATTTTTCCATATGGAAATCCATTGGCATGAATTTTTCAAAAAATGTATGCATCATTTGTCTGCATTTCTAAAAAAAATGCATTTTAATACACACTGTACACATTTTAAAATGCAGATATTCTTGGTATAAACATCTCAAATACATGTCTTTGTTGATATGCAATCCCACCCCCTTGCCAAACACGTACACACATCTTGCAGAGTCTCAAAATACAGCTTTTGTCAGTGAGATCTGTTGCATTCAAAGTTTAATCTTGAAATCTGGGTAACTAAACAATTATTACATTAAAATTTGAGCTCAACAACTTTTTCATTCATCCTTACTGTGAAAGGAATGAGCACATTGTTCACTTTAGTAAACAAAAAAATACTACAGTTTTGAGATTTCAATACCTAAGCAGCACAGTTTATAGCAGAACCTTTTGGAGGTCACTAATTCATCAGGTAGCCATAGGTCTAAAGTGGCTTGATGTTTTGTAAACAACAGAATAGTGACATTTGGACTCATAAAAGTGTGACTAGCACTGGTTCAAAAGAGGTCTCTGTGTATTCATCAAAATAGTCCAGTTTTTAGCAGAAATGCATGAGCGGTACATACTATACATATTATATGGGGAGAAACAGATAATTATTTTCTCATTAAACAGCAAACATTGAATATAAGTGCAGACTTACTATTTATTGGATGTCACAAATACACTTATATTTCTTACTGTCTGCATCTGTTTGTCTTTGTCTGTTTAAAAATATATAGAGATGTACTTGCATTTCTAGTCAGACTATATCCTGGATCAAGACATCCTCAAATGTTATTTCCTTGCACGTAGCATGGGAAATAATTATACTAAAGACTGTGAATATTCCTTTTTGAATCATAATGCATGTGCTCGCTTGCTCTCTCACACACAGATTGCTGGGTGCACTGCACAGTGTAATTAGTCTTTTTTTAATGAAATAGACCCTAGATATATTCCACTGTGGAGTGCCAATAATAGAATTTAAGTGAAAGTAATTTCAAAGTGCAACAGTAGTTTACATATTAGTTATTGTATAAAGGAGAAAAAATGCCCCACCATTCTAGGTTAAATGCAATTAACATCCAGGCCTTTTGCAAGACTCCTGGGAAGAAATGATTGGTTTGGCAGGTTATTTCTCAGATTTTGATATTAAAAAAGAAAGTGAAAGAAACATATTATTTCAAGCATGCAGTCTTGCAGGGTGGAGGGACCTCATCCATCCTCCTGTTGCAAGTCTTTTTTAAAAAAAACCTTCCTAAAATCAAGTAAATTTATATGTTAGTCATAAAAAGATGCTCAATTGTGAGTTCAAATGCCACTTCTTCTTCCGTGTCTAGGCCAGACGTAAAAAACTGCCAAAATGAAGGCACCTTTTGTTGAGTTCATTTTTCAGCTCCTTTTACCTGAGTGAGTGTGAGAAAGATTAGCTGGCAACACAAGGTTGCCATTACCAGGCAATTACGTCCAATTGTGGTTCAAAAATACCACAGTCTTCAATGGGAGATGGGTAAATTGCCAGGGGAGGATGGGCTACCAGCTGAATTTTATAAAGAATTTAATGAAATTGTGGTCTCGAGACTCTTGAAGTTGTTTAATTACATTTTAGATGGAGGACAGATGTTGACTTCGTGATATAGGTCGATAACAGCTTTGATTCCCAAACCTGGAAAAGATTTAGAAAAAGTGGATGTGTATAGACCTATTTCTTTAATAAATCAAGATGCCAAAGTATTTACAGCAATATTGGCAAATAGATTAAATATCTTCATGACCAGATATAAACAAAGACCAAGCAAGATTTTTGAAAGGGAGACATATGGCGGACTTAGCAAGGAGAGTCGTGGATTTGATGGATATAGCTGATCAAAATAAAGAGAAGGTTGGATTGTTATCTTTAGACATTTTTAAAGCATTTGATTCACTTCAGTGGGTTACAATTAACGAGATAGTTAAAAATTATGGTTTTGGAACAAAGTTTAGAAAGATACTTGAACAGTTATATCAACAGGATTCTGCCAAAGTGAGAGTAAATGATGCTTTTACAGATGATGTACAGCTTAAAGCTGGAAATACTGTGTTTCCCTGAAAATAAGACACTGTCTTATATTTTTAAAAACTTCAAAACTTGCACAAGGTCTTATTTTCAGGGGATGTCTTATTTTTCCATGATGAAGAATACAGTACACATTTATTGCTGATACAGCGGATCACCAGGGCAGGATTTAGGTGAGTACCTTATTTTCGGGGATGGTGGTGGTTATATTTCCGAGGTGGGGAAAAATAGGGGGGAGTGCCCTCTATAGGAGGAGGTCCTATTTTCAGGGAAACAGGGTAGACAAGGATATCCATTATCATCAATATTGTTTATAATGGCTATGGAGTTGTTGGTGAGTGCTATAGGGGAAGATAGAAATATTGAGGGCGTAGAAGGGAATAAAATTAGTTTGTATGCAGATGATACACTGTTAATAATGAAAAATCCTACGAAGGTATTAGAAAGGGTACAGATGCATCTCAATGAGTTTGAGGAAATGACAGGATTAAAAATAAATTGGGATAAATTTGAAATAATATTTTGCAATATTGGTAAAGAAGAACAGAAGAGAATAAAGGATAAATATAATATTCAGGTTAAAGAAAACTTGAAATATCTGGGGATAAAAATCTCAAATAAATTTGATGAACTTAAAAAACTGAATTATGAAAAACAAAGAAAGGAAATTAAAGAAAAAATACAACAATATAAAAAGTTGAATCTTTCTTGATTTGGCAGTGTTTGAACTGTGTAAAATGAAATTATTACCCAAACTTAATTTTTTGTTTGATTCCCTGCCAATCCAACTTAGGGAAAAGGAGATCATGGTCTTTCAGAATTTGTTGAATGGTTATTGTAATGGAGGGAAAAGACCAAGAATATCAAAGAACCTATAGTTTTTCTCTCAGAAAGAAGGTAGGCTTGGAATACTGAATGTTAGAAACTATTACAGGGCTATTCAATTTTTAAAAATATTGTGAAGATTTTAATGAAAGAGGAAGTAATTTGGGAGGAAATTGAGATGAAAGAATTAGGGTAGGCAAAGCATTTTTTTAAGATAAAGGTATGGTAAAGGTTAGTGTTAAGAATAAAATAATAAAGACAACAATGGAGGTATGGAAGAAAATGAAGAATAAATTAGCCCCAGATATATCTCCAATTATGGAAATGGAAGATATAAAGAGTTTTCCAGTGAAGATAGATAAGGAGGTGAAGGATGTTTTTTCAGAAGCAATGTGTTCCTGTTGAAGGACTGGATACAGATATGTAGGGATAGAGAGAGAAAAATAGATATATACAGACAAATGAATTTCATTTATTCATTCATTCGATTTATATACCGCCCTACTCGGTGCAACCGACTCAGGGCGGTTTACAGCAGACAATCAAAAGTAATATAACATAATCAAAGGTCATACAGTATAAATATAACAATACAGTACAGCAGTGCAGCAAAACAAACCACACTGCAAAATAAAGTTACAAAGTTCAATCCAATTACATATATATTACATAGTTTCAATAATACGATACAATATAAAAAAATACAGAGATACAGTACATGATGCAATAATATCAGGGCTCTCACCTTAACAACAAGAAAACAACAGTTCATAAACAGGTGGGCGAGTCCTGGGGCCGGATGAGGAGGTGGCCTCCCTCCATCCACAGGTGTTGTTGTTGGTGGCGGCGGTGCGAAAGTCCTGCCACCACCACGGCTTTGAACTGGTTTCAAATTGTCAAGTAAACAATTGGAATAAAAATATTTTGAAGAATCCAGTTTAGAAAGAGAAAGGACATAGTTTGAGGAAATGGTATACAAAATAAGAAAGTGTCAAATGGATGTTAAGGACTTACTTAGTAAGATATATAAGATGTTAAACCATGGAAGGCAGACAACAGGATATGTTAAAAGCAATATGGGAACAAGATTTGACCATTAACATTACAGAAGCGAATTGGAAAAATAAATGGAGGAGATGGATTATAAGAACCTTGTATATTAGAGTCAAAGAACATAATTATAACTTGTTATGGAGGTGGTACCTGATGGAAGTTTAGTTGCACCAGATGGATAAGACAGAAACTAAAATGTTTTGGAGATGTAAGAATACACTGGGGACATATGAACATATGTGGTGGAGTTGCAATGTGCTTACAAGTTTCTGGGTAAATCTAGAGAAGGAAACTTCACAAATAATGGGTGTGGATCTTAAGCTGGAGTCAGGTGCTGCCTCATTGACTGATGTAGGATAATACAAATATAGATACAAGTAAAAAAGATTTAACTATTATATTAACAACAGCAAAACATTGCATTGCAAAAGATTGGAAGAACGATTCTTCAGTAAAAATGGAAGATTGGTATAAAAAATTGTGGGAAATTGTGCTGAATGACAAGCTTACTTGGGAATTGAATTTGGAAAAGGGTATAAAGTAAAATAAGTTTAGAAACATATGGAAGTCATTTTTGATTAAGGGTAAATGTGGTAGATCAAGCACCAGATCAATTGAGTTTTTGGAAACAATAAGAGATGGCCATGGAAAATCGTAATCTCCAGGGCATTGTAAATATCACTAGTGATTTATTTTTGTCTTTTATGTTTAGTCATATTATTGTAGTATATTAATGTGAGTGGTTTTATATTCTTAGAAGGTTGGATATAATAGAATAAATATTTACAGAAATATATACAGAAATATATGCATGAGAATATATACTGTGGGAGATACTCAGAAAAGAAGTATATATTTGATAAATAGGTTATTAAAATGATAATTATTCATTGTATTGAATGTGAAATTGGTTTTTTTAAATGATTTATTTCACATTGTATTGTAATTTTGTTTTATATTGAAACGTAATGTTCTGAAATATATTTTCCAAAGCAATGCAGTGCAAAAAAATAAGAAATGGACATGTGGTTCTTTCTACCCTATAAAAGAGGGGCAGGGGCAGTCAGTTCTTAGCTGAACTTGTGAGGCATCTGGGCCATCACATGGCTTCCCTCATCCCTGGTGAATCTCCATAATCTTCACCATGCATTGTAATTTGATACATAATGAGTCTTGTCTGATAACAAACAGGAAGATTTTCTGTTGTGTTGAGAGACTGCATAGCTGTTTGTCTTATAATTCTTTCACTGCCTTATTTTTATTTAAAATAAGGACGATGTTTTCTGCTATGAAATGAGATTGCAGTATAAACTTCTGTGTCTCTTTAAAATGTTTTACTTTTACTTTCCAGCTGTGCTAGCTCCATGCTTGCCAAACCGAAAGTGAAGTAGCAGCCACTTGAGAGTTACATAGTGATTATTTGCAATGATATGAAAGGGTTGCAAAAGTTATTCATTGGAAACTTTACCATAAGTTTGGATTTGAATGCAATAAAAATTAATGGGAACATTAGGTTGAGAAAATAGTTTAAAATTCAAACAGCTCTGATTTATAACACACCTGATATAAATTTTGTAGAAAAGAAGAAGGCCTGGATTGATTATTTATTCATTTATTCATTAATTAATTCATGTTGATACCCTGCATTTTTTACGCAAGCACCACTTAGGGTAGCTTACAATATAACTACATTGATATTGCTATAACAGGGGATGCAGGAATTGAGGACAAACTGCTGGAGAAAATTTCAAAATATTGTGATTTGCAAATTGAAGTTGAATGTTTATGGAAAAAGAAATCAGTTGTTGTACCCATAGTGATTGGTGTCCTTAGAGCAATACCTAAAAGACTCCTAGATATTTCACAATTTTGGATTTAGCGGATTTAAACATCCTAACTCTACAAAAATCAACTTGACTAGGAACTGTCTTTATACTTAGACATTACCTTAACAGTTCTTCGGTCTTTGGTTAGGTCTTGAACTGTGAATTTTATACCAGTTTTTGACTGTGAATCTAATGGTATATTTTTTTTACATTTTATAACAATAATACCTCAGAATGTTACATAGCAAATGTATTTAATAAGTCTTGGCTCCATATTTGTTGTGTTTCTTCACATCTTGATTACATTGTTACATCAGTAAAGGTAAAGGCTACCCTTGGTTATAAGCCAGTTGTATCCAACTCTAGGGTTCGGTTCTCATCTTCATTTATAGCCAATGAGTCAGCACTGTATGTGTCTGCAGACATTTCTGTGGTCACATGGCAGGCATGAGTAGACACTGGAGTGCACACAATGCTGTTTACCTTCCCACTGAAGTGATACCTATTTATCTACTTGCAATTTCTGACTTCTGAACTGCTAGGTTGGCAGGAGACATTGCTACATTATCAAGGGGTTTAGATGATTAAAAAAAAATACAGTTCTTTCCCTGTAAGTCCTGCAAAAGGCATGAGAAAAGGGACTCTTGTTTTCAGTTCCAGGGGGCAGGAGGAAATATGAATCTACTGCTGTGCTATGATTTGTCTTCCAATTTCCCTCAATTTTTACTTCCCATGAAAGTGCTCCATTTTTCTTCCTCCTTTTTAGGGCTCTATAGAATTTGTTTTGGTTTTGGTTTTGAACTTAACATAAGACAACAGAGTTGCAGCTAGTATCATATTTTTCTTTCTTTCAATTCCATGTATCTTCATCACTCCGTGACTGGCTTTAGTTCCTGATCTACCCTTGGATTTTAGTTGAACTGTGAGACATTAAGGAGACTTCTGGCTGCATTTCTACAGGGAAAAACAAGACACGCTTCTCAGTCACCTCATATGTAAGGTAAGCATAAGAAGCATGAACCTCACCCATGAGAATTTCTCTGAAATTTCTCCTCCTTTGAAATTCTTTTCGAAGACAATTTCTTTTCTACGGATTGATTGAGAATGGTCAAAAATCCCATGGGAGAAATTTTCTGCACAGTGCTAACATGGTTTCCTTCCTAAGTGACTGTGCTGACTGATTATCAGCAAAATTGAATGCTGTTCCAGGGACAGCTTTAAAACATGCGTGCATTTGTCTTCCTAATAAGAGAGTGGATTTCACTGTGATGCTTTCCCCTTTAGTAGGGTCTTACTTTGTTACAGTCCAGCTAAAATCCTCAAACAGCTGAACCAATAAGAATGTACTCTGTGTGGTAAAAGCCGGTCATTAATTTCTGGACAGGGAGAATGTAAATTGATTATTTCAACTTTTACATGCTTCTGAGCCCTACGGGCTTCTCATATATCCTCTGCCTTCATGAGGCCTACAGGATTCCTGTGATCAACCCAAATATTTTAAGGACAGAATTACGACTTTGGAAAACTGAAATGAGGCTCTTGTGCATTCTTCTTCAGCATATTTGGGAAATGGAGATATCAGGCCTATAGTACGTAACAAAAGACTCTAGTCCATGTGTGCAAATGTGATAGGGAGAAAATTATGTTAGGAGAATACACATAGTTATCAATCATGCAGGATGCCAAATCCTTGATGGTAAGCTAAGTAATGCACCTGATGCCAGTTATTGACTCTCAATGTCAAACCAGTTTTGCATACTGTGTATATATTTCTCTTCATAGTGTGAGCTTACCTGGTTTCTTTTTAAATCATAGCAAAGAATGTACTTTTTGTGGATCAGAAACATAGAAGAGCATGAGCCCGCAAAGCACATTCTCAGTACGTTTGCAGAAATATGGTTATCTAGCATGTTTATGATGCATGTAAAACTTCACCTCACCATAGGAAACTCTGTAGAACATGGTTACTTTATCAGAATCACAGTTTTTGCTTATATGATGTTAGAATCCTCCAGATTCCAAGGGTGTGTCAAGTTTTGTGGTTTTGCAGCAAAATGCCAAGTAGGCTTCAAACTTAGTGTTATAAGTTGCCCAAGAATTCCCTTTCATCTAAGTTGACCAACAAAATGACCCAGTAGTAAATGGAAACAATATTTTCTTACAAAGATTGTGTTCAAAGCCTTGAAATGAAGGCATAGTATTGTTTGTGGTGAAGAATCATATAGTCTAATAAATAGTAAAAAATGTTTTTCACTATCTGCCTCAAGAAGATTAAGCACCCCAAAAGGCAAAAAGACAAGAGGTCATTTGATTGGCTGTTTTAGAACATGTTAGTTTTCCTAGATAAATTCTTTTCCTTCTCCTAAGATGTTTGTGTGACCAATTATGTCAGTAATTTAATCCATGTATAGCATGCTGGGTTGCTACATGTTTGAATCAGCTGTTGGTTACTGAAACTGGGAGGAGGATACAGTGGAAGCCTTGACTTTAGAAAGTCCTAGATGTAAACTGCAACATTTCCAGATAAAACTATCCAAAAACAGGTAAAGGGAATTATCTCTTGTGAGACTCTGGAGTCTTACTTAGTAGCTAGAATAGCTTTACATATTCATATACATTCAGAGTATGCATCCCAGTCTAATATCCCTGAGTTATACTGTTGGGACAGGAATCTGAAGATGATAGAGGCTTTGTTGTTCTGCTTTGCTGGTCAGGCAAAAGATATTAGGATAATAATGTCCATGGAAGGGCAATTCTTCCAGAAAATAAATATAAGAAGTAAATCACTAGCATTGGCAATGCATATTTATTTTACTTAAAATCCCACTATATGTTTTTAAAATGATTCTTCCTACTCCCCATTCAACCTTGCTGAACAATTCAGTGACTCCATTATAACTTTCACAGAAAATATTACCCTTGAGCTTGCTAATGGAAATTCTGCCTGATGTGATTCTATCTTTGCACCTTTTGTCAGAGTGCCTTAAAATCCTGCTTCACCTAAGCAAATGCTGCCATTGTGACATTCTTCTTCTGGCTGTAATTCCCTTATACCTGCTCCTCTGAATTTAACCTTCCTCCACTGCCATAGAACATATTCATGCCCTGCATGTTCTTAGCAGCTGGGGACGATCAAAGATTTATATCACTGCATTTTTAGTGCCTGGGTTTGTTCCTTATCTAAAAGGTGAATTAAGACTCCAGGAAAGGATCCAGTGAATCTATAAATCTGTAGTCCAAACTTTTCTTTCTTACCTACTAAATTCTTTGGTTTTCAGTTTATTAATACATGTCTACTTGATAGGGAAAGGCCAGCTTTAAAACTGTATCTTTAATATTTCTGAGTTTTCCATTATTTTGAGCACAGTGCATACTTTTTCACAAGAAATGTATTTGTTTTATGGTTTTATTTTGCACATTCTTTTATATATCTTAAGCCAGAGGTTCTCAATGTTTTTGTGCCATGGGCCAGACCACCCCCACTCAGACTGCTGAGTGGGCCTGATATGTGGACTTCCCCTGCCATAAACATGGCTGTAAACCATGATACACTACTTCATTAAAAAAATTAATTGTTTGTGTATTTCCTGTTGAGAAACTGCCTGCTGCAGTTTATATCAACAATAAAACAATAAAAGTGTGCTTACTCACAGGTAGCACTCAGCCTCCTCGCAATGGGATCCCGCCTGGTACTGCCTGCTCTTCTGGCCAAACAGTCCAGGCTTTTCCTGAATCTTGCCCTCTCACTCCTGATCTAGATCTAGGTGGTGAGCAAGGTGGCTCATGGGATTAGTGTAGATGGTGTAGTTCTCAGCCAAGTAAACACACCAGTCTTCTTCAGGTATTTAAAAAGTATATTGAATTTAAAGTAAGTTACAGAAAAAAGTCCAGCAAATGTTCAGAAAGCATATCAAAATAAACGAAGCTGCTTTTTGGGGAAAGCTCAGCGCCCACCCATCCACCCACCCACCCCGCTTAAGCAACTACATGGTTGCATTTCCCTCTTTACTGTAAGCATCGGTTCCAAGAGAGTCAATCTCCTAGCCTCCACCTTCTGGGTTTTATCTCCTCTCTCAGGGTCCACCTCCCCGCCAGTCCCCTAAAGGATTCCAGCCAATGATCTTACAGCATGACATGTCCCTCACACATTAGGCTCAATATTTTCCAATGCATTCCTATGTGAAACTGCATTTTGGTTAATGTATTTTGGTTTTCAATGCATTCCTATGTGAAACTGCATTCAATGCATTCCTATGGGAAATTCAGTTTTAAGTAATTTTCATTGTATGAAATGTCCTGGAGAACACATTGATTCCGTTAACTGAGGCCCTACTGCATTTCGATGTCTTGTGCTGTATGTTCCACATAGGAATGCATTGAAAACTAAAATACATTAACCAAAATGTGGTTTCCCATAGGAATGCATTGAGAACCAATTAATCCATTCTGGAAAAAAAATCATAAACTAAGCCACTGTTTTCTATGGATTTCCTTTTGTTATGCAATTTTTACGTTAACCAAGCCGTTTGTTAACTGAGGTTCCACTGTAAAAAGATTCAACATTGCACTCATGTAAGGTTTGGGGTTTTTTTTATTACAGAAGAATTGGACACATTAAAAACACGTCATGGTAATGTTTGGAGGACTTTTCTCATTCCTTAATCTTAGTCTAGATTTATATGAAAGTGTCTTGCTTCAGATAAGAGCCATATTTCACCTCTGTTGTTCAGATCTAATGGAGAAGACAAGACACTATTCTGTGTTGCTTCTTTGGCTTAAAATGGGTTTTTAAAAATTAATTTCTGTTACAGCCAAAATTACATAAATCTGTAATTGCCAGGCACAGAGGTTAACAATAAGTCCCCGTTTTGACCTGCTCCTATTGACAACATCTGTTGTTGTTTTTTCAACAGGGAGATGTCAGCTGCTGCAGGAGGAAAATGTAACAGCGGTGCAGATACTTTACAGTACCAAGCCTAGCTTCAGGCTACACATCCCCAGATAAAAGGTGGCAGCTATACTGAAGGACTAGGAGAGTTGTCCACACTTATCTTTGAAGCATGCAGTGATCCTCTGTGCTAGGAAAGGGTTAAGAGGCAGATTGTACTGATCATTTGCCCCCACACACTCTGACACCTTACATTCTCGGCAGCTTGCCTATGGTCAGTTGCCGTCTTGTAATTTCATTAGAGTGTGAGATCCAAATGTGGAATTAGCTATTGCCTGCACAGAATTATGTTAAACATGGTGCAGACTGAAAATCAATATTCAGCTTAAGTAACTGGCCCTCCAGTAATTTAATGAAGCTAAATTGCATTACACAGAGGTAAGGTGGTGGGGGACCATTTTGTCTCAAACCTTCCATTATACAGAGGCTATACAGCTGTATGCCTAAAGAGAAATTAAGCACAGATGCAGTCTGTAGCGTCTTGAAACCAAAGCCATGCTTTCTAACACCGCACCACTTGAAGCTTCCACAAATTTAAAACTCTAGCAAATAATTTGCAATTCTATAATTGTAGATTCTTTGATAGGAAGAGGGAAAGTTGCTAGAAGGATATAAAAGAAATGTATATAATAATAACGACAGAAAGATGCAAATACTCAGGTATTCACTTTAATAATCCTCATTTTAAAGAGTTTAAAATCAATAACATTTCTATACTAATTAATCAAACTCGTCCAAACAAGCACAAGAAAGCTACCTCAGAGTTAGCTTTTAAAAATATTGTGTGTGCTGAAGTCAGAACTGAAAGTATTACTGTACTTCATAAACAACAAGTCAAAGTTTTCCTAGGTTTCCTTTACTTAAACCTTCTTTATTACCTATTTTAAAAGACTAACACCTTCCTATTAAAAATAATTTTTACACTCACAGCGATTGTGCAGAACATTCCACATCACCTAATCTTGCAGAGTCTCATCATGACATCCAGGACTTTTCTAACTTTGGGTAAAAGTGACTGACAAGACCAAAGATGATAGATAATTGCATTATGCTGTGCTCATACAGCACCCTCTTTTATTTATTATTCAGCTACAAAACTTCAACTGGAAGAAGCACTTCTGAGTTCCTTTCCCTCAGTGTGTCAAGAAGATAGGAGGAGATTGACAATAATTTGATTGCTGGGTGGTACGAAGTGATTCTGATTAAAGGTTATTTCCACCTAAATCATTTGTCGCAGAGCTTCTTAGAAAATCAGCACAGATTACAACCAAGTGTAGCTGTACTGGCACCTTTGGGGAAATGCAGGCAGTTGCAGACATACTATGTACAGTTAAGAAAAAAAGAGAGAAGAGGGGAGCAAAATGATTTGCATGCTCAATCACTGTTTTCCCTGCTTGTCATACCCTCCTATTACCCTTTATCAGCTGCAATTTTCTTCTCCTATTTTAACACTCCTGTGTCTTCCTGGTGCATAGTATAAAATCTCATGAAAACCGCTTAACAGCAAATGGCTGCAAACAGACTCATTTAACAGATTAAAAACAATATTACCATTAGGGAAGGAAAGGAGGAGGCAGCAACTGGATTTAACCACAGCTAAATGAGCACTGAACCCTAGAGTAGGATATGACTGGCTTTCAAACAAGGGTGACCTGAGAAGAGGCAGGATATCCTGAAGCAAGTTTTGCTCTCTCAAAAAGGATGATTACCTGGCTGTGGATGTTACTCAAGTGGTATCAAAAATATGACTCTGAATGTTTCACAGATTCAAATTCTCATCTATTGAACCATGTTATTACTGAATTGCAGTTGCTATGCATTTTCCAGACAAGCTCCTCATCCTTTACACTTATATAGCAGGAAGATATAATATGGTTCTCTTAGTGCTGGGGCTGTTTTTACCATCTGTACTGGAATAAAAACTAGGATGGATTTATTTTTTATTTTATTTTTTTAAAAAAGAAGGTTTACCTAATCACAGTTTAGCTGGTTACATACATCCCTCAGGCCTGGAAAAGGTCCACAGATGGTGGCTTTTCCTGTGGGAGCCAGTCCTACTATATTGCTTAACAAAACTCCCCTAGCTTATAAAAATGCAGATTTACATTATTTTCTCTGGTGAGTTCAAGCCAGTATGTTAGTCATTGCCCCTTAAATTCTGATCCACAAACTGCTATTCTACGATTGTCCTCCTTCTCCTCTTTATGCTCATAGCAAACTGAGGTAATTCTGATGTGTGGGTGTGTGGAATTATTGATCCACATTCACCCTTGAATTTCAAGTCCAAACTGGGACTAGGACTTTAATCTTCTAAAGCCCAATCCAACCCTCTAACCACTACTATGAGTGACCACACTCTCCACACTAGTTGAAATCCAGTCATAGCAACTAGGAAAGTGCACAGTGGAAACTGTCATATCCATTTCAGTTAGGTGCCCTTTCAGTTGTCAGGTTTTGTTTTTTCCAGTGAGGCCAGAAAAATGTGCCAGATAAATTGCATTATGAAGCATCACAACATTTTCTTGTTTTCCTCCTTCATTTAAAACAAGTCCTTTGGATTTAAGAGAGTGTATTTCAGGAATCCACAAAAGAACTCAAATGGTAAACTAAAAGCATTTTTTGTGTTTTATATTTTCATCTTCAAAAGAAAGTCCCATCCTTACTAGCAATTTACACTGCTGATGACTTTACTGACAATGGCAATTTGTAGTAATTAAAGATTTTCTTCTTCGTCCTGTGGAACCTTTGGCTTCTAGACAATGAAAATGATTTCATAGGAGTCCTGACACCATGGGGGAGGAAAACTATAAATGTTTAATTTCAAGAAACCAAACCAAAAGACCCACTGGTGTTTTAGGTTATTTGTAGCAGCAGCATCAGAGTAAAGTGGGGCAAATTTAAGACAATTTTATGTTTAAATGCAAGTCTCCCAGTTCACCCTCCTTTTTAGCCCAGCTAATGAACACACTCGGACTAGATACATGAGAGAAAGAAAAATATAATTTACTCACAAAATGAGGTAAGAAGATAGATGTGCTCAGGAGTCTTGGTAAGGTTGGTTTGGAAAGAAGTAAATTCTTCAAGCCATGTGGCCTGGAAGATGGAGGAGCTCAAAAGGACATATTTCTGATTCCAAAGCAGAAAAAACAAGAGAGAGAGAAAAACAAAGGCCTTAAAACATGCAAATAGGAACATGTGATCTCTGAGGCAGGAAATAACCTTTCTAATTTTAATTACAGGCAAACAATGTAAAACAACTTCCTTTAGGTCATGCTAGTATTTCCTGTCTCTCTAGTTACTGCATCCCAGGGTTGCACTAGAACACAGGTCAGCAAATGTGGCTCTCCAGAGGTTATTGGACTTCAATTCCCAGAAGCCCTGATCAGCAGGTGTACTGACTTGGGCTTCTGGTAACTGGAGTCCAAAAACACCCAGAGAACCAAGTTTGCTGACCCCTGCACTAGAATACTCAACATGAGGATGATGTCATCAGCTTTACATGCCAACAGAAGTTCAGCCATAGACTCTCAGAATATTGCAAATTAATCCCAGTTTTGATTCACTTTGTTAACATTTCTTCTAGCATAACTAGTATGTTTTCTTCCGTGGCTAGGTGAGATGCGACATTGCTACGATTAAGCCACCCTTGGCAAATTCATTCCGTAGTTCCTTTCATCCGACCTAGCGTGAGAAAGATTAGCTAGCACAACAAGGGAGCCATGCCTAGTTCACACCCAATTGTGGTTTAAAAACACCACAACGTTTGTGGAGGCGCTTTCTGTTTACCCCAAATAGCACATTAAGTAGCACTAAACTTAACCATTAACTAGTCGCCCTTCAGCCAGAACTGTTACAGGCTATTCAATTTCAGAACATACAACAGACCATCAAACTTTAAAAAATATATTAAAAATGAAACTGCATACTAGTATTTATTTGAAATGCAGGAGGCTAGTTTTGCAACTTGAAGGGCTAGACATTTCATTTAAAAAGAAAATGAATTATTAGAATCTGGAGAAAATAGTAAATTGCACAAAAAATCTGCAGGGAGCCCCTAAATCCTTTGCATTTGTCAATTTTCCACACTCGCAGATTTCTATTGTTGGTGGTAATAATGTTGCTCTGCCAGCTGAGTCATTTCTCAGGCTATATGTTTGGGAAGTGTCATTTGTGGGCAATTAATATCCCCGATGTTGTTCCCATTGAAGTCAATTACATAATTCCAGCTAACTTCATTGGGAAATGGTCTGTGTCAGAATAGCTGGAAGCAGCAGGCAGAGCATCTATGTTTTGACACTCTTCAGAGCCCTAATTTGTGTGAGGAGTGTGCACTTCTGCATAGTTTGTTATCCAGCAGAACCCATCCATCCAATTTCTGTATAATTCCAGGTTATACAAAGTTGCCCAGAGAACTGTTGAACATTTCCTTTATAAAATAAAAGATGTTAATCAAGTTGTGTAAGGTCTTGTTTCACCTTTGTTTATTCGTCCGCTGTCAATGGGTACCTGCTCTAACTACAGACAATTAAACAAGGCAGATCTTCAAAACTTATTGTGAAAAAAGTAATTAATTAATTAATTACAATCATAGTGACAAATGCCATGATGAATAGAAAGAACAGCAGATGGAGTTTGCAGAAGAATGGACTGCCCCGAGGAAGTGAATTATCTCAAACACTGCATAAAATATATACAAATGATCAACCAGTTCCTAACAATACAAAATTGTTCATCTATGCAGATGACACAGCAATGGCTTTACAAGGATCAAGCTTTGATGAGGTAGCTGGAAAACTTACTGGTGCACTTGAAGAATTAGGTCACTATTGAAAACACCAACCATTTGAAGCCTAATCCAAGCAAGACTCAAGTGTGTGCTTTCCACATTTTAAACCAAGAGACAATGGTTAAGTTGGATGTTACATGGCAAGGGAACCAATTACAGCATTTTTCAGCACTAAAATAACTCAGTGTGATGCTTGACAGGACACTTTCTTTTAAGTAGCACTGCCTGAATACCAAAGCCAAAGATATACAAGGAAGAATATAATCAGGAAACTCACAAACTATAAATGGGGAACTCAACCATCCACGCTGCGTACATCAGCTTTGGCCCTGAACCTCTCTGCAGCAGAGTAAACTGCTCAAATATGGAGCGCATCCACACATACAAAAGAAGTTCACATTGCTGTTAAAGAAGCCATGTGTTTAGTGACAGGATGCCTCAAACCTACACCAGTTGAGAACATATATAGTAACAAATCCCACAAGAAGTTAATTGCTATCATAGTTATAATTTTTTAAAATGTAACTTCACTTTCATATTTCTGAGTTGTTTTTTCAGACAAAACTTATTACTACAAGACTTTGGTTTGTGGTATAAAGTACACTCTCCTCCTACCGATCTTTTTATAATCTCAGGTGACATAACAGACCACAGAATAGCAGCACAAACCAGCACTTGAATCAAGTGACACTCTTTCTACATATCCTACCTTCAAAATAATAAAAGTAACTACAAAGCTTTCATTACTCCACAAAAGGAGCCAATCTGCCTTTCATAGTCTACAATAACCTGTTATGTCAGCTGAGATTATAGAAAGAATGATAGAAGGAGAGTGTGCTTTATACCACCAACCAAATACTGCAAGATTTGTTATGAATGTAAAACTGATGAATTCACTTTTTAAATTGATCACATGATGTAAAGACCACTTTAAATGAATCCAGCCTTTTATGTTCCTAGCAAGGACTGGCCTAAATCCTAATGAATGTCATTAGAGTTAGGCCCATTGGATCAATGGAGGTTTGGTAAGTCAACACTTCCATAAAGTCAATTGATACAAATGACCCTACTCTAACTGTGAATTATTATGCTAAAGAACAGAATTCTGGCCAGTGATATACACATTTTGATTTACATTTGTATCCACAAGTAATAGGATTTGGATCCATAATTTATTTTTGCCACATTATTATTTTTTTAAAATTAATGAAATGCTTGTCACACTTTGACATCCAAAGAATGGTGAAGATCTTCAAAGACTATACAATGGAAAATCTCTTTAAACAACATTCCAAAAGTTATTCTTGTTGGTTAAATGATAGTTTCTATAGGGATTTTCAATCAAAATTGTGGCTGAAATAAAATAGACCTTTCAAAATTAGCTTGACTGTTTAGTTTAGTTTAACTATTCTGATCCTGTTTACATTTAGCATTTTGCTGATGTCAAACTCCTACAAATGAGAGCAGTTTTAAGTGTTCCTTTCAGCACTCCTTGCTTTTGTTCTCTGATTTTGTTTCATGACGATGTGTTGTCAATGATGAGTGCCGGAACTGGTGCTGAGCAAGAACAGCTGGGTGAATTACAATTTCTCCAGTAATTCAAACCAGCCATGACTTCATTTTGAAACTTTCTGAGCAACATATAACCTTGGGGCTGGAGAGAGGGAGGCTGCCACCAGATCTTGTGTTGATCCTGTTGCTAGACTCTTGATCACTGGCAGCTTTATGACAAATTGTATGTGAGTAATAATATTGTATGTCAAAGTTTCACCAACCAAATTTTGAAAGTATAATACAATAAAACCTCACATACTTGCATTCTAGTCAACATTCCTTCCACTTATTTTGGAATTCTATACTATCTGGACTTAGGTTCAAAGAGAGCAAGGTTATTGCATTGCTGATTTTGGGGAAAGGTGTTACACAAGTTGTCATTTGAAGGATCAGGATCCTATCCATTCTATTTATGCATGAACATTAGCTTCAGATGTTTACAAGTCTACTGTAAAAGCTTATGTATATTTGTGATGGCAAACCTTGGCACTCCAGGTGTTCTTGGACTTCAATTACCAGAAGCCCAATTCAGCACTCCTGCTCATCAGGGCTTCTGGGAATTGAAGGTCAAGAACACATGGAGTGCCAAGGTTCACCACCACTGGTACAGACCTTGTTGGTGTCATTATCACACCTTTGTGTCTATTTGGTGCAGTTTCCATTTTGTATTTTTACAGGCATGTTTTGTTCCTTCTTATGTTTTTAGCATTTTTAAGAAGTTGCTTACAGTGGACCCCCATATAATGAATGCATCATACAATGAAAAAATTGTACAATGAAGAGGATTTTGGAACAAATGCATGCATAGTACAATGAAAATTTTCGTTGTACGATGCACCCATTTGTTCCAAAATCCTCCTATTTGTACGATTCTTTTTCATACGATGCAGTGGAGAAAGAGGTAGATGAGCGGGTCAGCTGCCTCCTCTGAAAGCCCCTTGTTGGGGCATCTGATCACCACCTTGCTTTCGGAAGAGGCAGCTGACCCACTCAGCTACCTCCTCTGACATCAAGCCCTGACATGGAGGAGGTAGGTGGGCTCACCCAGTGCCAGCTGGTTTGACCTCAGAAGGGCCTGGGGGGAGGTCCTAGAAGCTGTCCTGGTTACCACTGGGCTCCTCCCAGCCCTTCCAAACTCAAACCGGCAAGCAGAGGGTGAGCCCACAGTGGCTGATTTGACTTGGGAAGGGCTGGGGGGAAGCACCTAGAAGCTGTCCTGGCTGGTGCTGGGTTCCCCCTGGTCATTCCCAAGTCAAAATGGCCGGGAGAGGGTGAGCCAATGGTGGCCACATTGACTTTGAGGGATGAGGTGGTGCTAGATTTCCCCGGCCCTTGAAGTCAAAGTGGCCACCATGTGCTCACCTTCTGTTGGCTGATTTGACTTGGGAAAGGCCAGGGAGAATCCAGTGCCAGCTAGGGCAGCAGCTTCTAGGCACTCCCCCCTGGCCCTTCCAAAGTCAAAGCGGCCACCATGGGCTCACCCTCCACTGGCGACTTTGAGTTCAGAAGGGCCAGGGAGAGTGCTTAGAACCTGGCTGGTACTGGGTTCCCCCCAGCCATTCTGAACTCAAAGGAGCCACCGTGGGCTCACCCAGCACCAGCCGCTTTGACTTTGAGGGCTAGGGAGGGGGCTAGAAGCTGACCTGGCTGGTGCTGGGTTCCCCCTGGCCCTTCTAAAGTTAAAGCAGCCACCAAGAGGGAAGGGCCTGGGGAAGCCAGCACCAGCCAGGGCAGCTTCTAGACATCCCCTGCCCTTCTGAAGTCAAAGTGGCCACTGTGGGCTCACCTTCGAGTCCGGGTGGAGGGCAAGCCCATGTGGCCACTTTGACTTAGCTGCCTCAAAAGGCACTTTGTGTGGGTCCGTTGGCAAAATCCCTTTTAGGATAGTGAGAGGGGACCCTCCTCTCACTGCCTAAAATAGGATTTTGCCAATGCACACATGCAAAATCCCTTTTGAGGCAAGCAAGAGGGGACCCTCCTCTCGCTGCCTCAAAAGGCACTTTGTGTGGGTCTCTTGGCAAAATCCCTGGCTTGCTTCAGAAGGAAGGGGGCAAGTGGGTCGCCCCTTCCAAAGCAAGCAGGGCTTTGAAGCCTTGAGCCATGACTTGCTTGGAAGGAAGGGGGCACTCACCTCTGTTTGCTTCGGAAGGAAGGGGGTGACCTGCTTGCCTCCATCCTTCCGAAGCAAGACGGGCTCGAAGCTTTGAACCTCAGCTTACTTTGGAAGGAGGGGAGACAACCCACTCACCTCTATTCTTCCAAAGCAAGCCGAGCCCAAGGCTTTGAACCTTGGCTTGCTTTGGAAGGAGGGGGCAACCTGCTCGCCTCCATCCTTCTGAAGTAAGTCCTTCCAAAGCAAGCTAGTGCTCAAGGCTTCGAACCCTGGCTTGCTTTGGAAGGAAGGGGGTGACCCATTCACCTCCGTTCTTCCAAACCAAGCCAGGCTCAAGGCTTGGAACCCTGGCTTGCTTTGGAAAGAGGGAGGCAAGCCTGGATCACTAAGGGGCTTAGCCACCCAGCTGGTTGGCTTTCAGAGCAGGCAAAGGCCTTTCCAAACACCTCCAAAAGCCACCCAGCTTAATCTCTAAACCCCTTGGCGATCACATGCATGCACGGCCAGTGGAACCCTGTACAACGGAAAAACACACACAATGAAGAACCCTGTGGAATGTAGTTTTTCCGTTGTATGGGGTTTCTCTGTATTGGTTTATTTCTCAATTATAGCTAGAAGAAAAGTCATAGTTAAAGCTATAATAGGCATCCCCTGCTGGGACACACTATATTAGGGCAGTGGTTCTCACTTCCCATTTCTCTACTTTTCCCAATAACTCTTGAGTCCTAGGTTATCACTTCACCACCTGTTTCTGAGACAAAAATAGTTTTCCTCCATTCAATTTATGGGCCTAAATCCTATAGCTGACCCAACATGAGTTGACCTAATAAATCAATGGGATTTATATATGCATCAACTTACAGTTTAGCAATTGATTCAGTAGATCTACTCTAACTTGGATAATCAATTATATCTAAAACTTCAAGAAACAAATCAGTTAAAATGCAGTATTGGCTTAAAAATAGAGAAACTCAGATATGTTTTAGGATTCCAAATTGTGCTGCTGACTCAGAAGTCCTTATTTACTTGGGGATACAATGCAGGATTTTGACAACATCTCTAAGGCTTATGGTCCAAGTACTGCACTGAGCAATGGAGCAATGATGAGAACTGAAAGGTAGTTTGTTGAGCACTGGAGAGACACAGGGAAGGTAGTAGTGATTAGTAGAGGTAGATCATTATGTAGCTATGTATATCTTACTGAGGGTAAAATGGTGAGAAAGGTGTGTGTGTCTGGTCACTTTGGAGAGGATCACTTTCCTGGGAATCATTCAATTCCTTCTAGTCTTTACACACTATCTCACAAAATTTGTGCTGATAAAACCCTACAAAATGTTACGTTGATATACATAGTGTAGGATTATTTGGTTGCTTAATGACCATCTTCTACAGTCAGTTGGATGCAGACCCGTGCTAGCCTACCAGGATACTGGGACATGTCTCCACATGCCCCTACTTATAACTTAAAGGGCCACGTCACCTCAGCAGTTTCTGCTCCCGCTTCAGCTCCTCTCACCAGGCTCCCCTCTAGCCTGTGGGAGAAAGTCCGAAGTGCTTTGGTAGCAGCGCAGAGATAATAATAATTTTATTGGGTTTTTTTTAATCCAAGCCTTATTATTATTATCTCCATGCTGCTGCTGAACTGCTTTGGACTTTCTCCCACAAGATGGAGAGGAACCCAGCAAGAGGAGCCAAAGTGGAAGCAGAAACTGCCAAGGTGGTGTGGCCCTTTAAGTTATAAATTGTAAATTAACCCGGTATTCTGCTGGGCCAGCACGGGCCTGGTTGGAAGTTAAATTAAAAAGTGCTTCTAAATAACAGTTATAATAGCACTTCATTATTTGGCAATGCAAGTCTATTTCTATAGTGCTTTATTCAGAAGGAAGTCCTGTTGGTGAGGATTTCTTCTACAATTCTAAAACATTCCTTTTTGTCACCCTAGTTGCTGTTTGGGAACATCCTTGATTCATAATTTGCTTTTCCTGGATAAAAGGGGTGTGTGGGGGGGAAATCTGAGTTAATGGTTTCATCTCTTTAATGAATTTCTTTCCTTTTTTTGAAACTGTGTAATGAAAAAGTACACTTAGTGAATCAAGAAGATAAGACTTTCTGAGCAAGGCTAGAATAGAGCTGCAAGAAAGTTGAAATAGGAGTAGGGGCCCCTGGTTTGATCTTAGTCAGTTATAAAGAATGCTGGATGACTTTGGATTCTTTTGCTTTCTTTGTTCCTAATTTGCTGTATTTATTCAGTTATTTAAATAAGTAAATTTATTAGATTAGTTAGGTTACTATTAGAAAATATGGGGAGGAAGGTGAAGCACATTCATCTGAATAATGGAAAAATAAAAAGATATTAATTACAATTATGAAGTGCTCTCTCAGAACTTTTAATAAACTTTTTGGAGGAAGGCTTCTTGCCATTGGATGAAGGCCTGAGAGGCATCACTTGGAAACATTTTCATAGGAATAAGGCACAGATAAAAGCTTTAAGGCGCCCAAACTTTTCAGGCCACGAACTGGTCACATGGTTTAGCAGGCCGGTCATGTGGTTCCTCCCTCCAGAAGTGGAAGTAAAACGTGTCTTGTAATCTGTTTTGCAACAGGATGGTGGCCAAATCAATGGTGGCCAAACTATGGCCCATGCGCTAGATCCGGGCCCCAGCACCAATTCATCCAGCCTGTGCCAGCCTCATTGCTCCCAGAAGCAGAAGTAAAACATGCCCATATGGGTGTGTTTTACTTCCAGTTCTGGGAGCGACGAGGGTGGTATGGGCTGGATGAATTGGTTTCAGGGGCTGAATCTGGCCCATGAGCCATGGTTTGGGCACACATGCTTTAAGGTGTTCCCAGGTACCGAGGGAGAATTTAGTAGCAAAACACAGAGAATAGCAATGACTTTTTAAAAAAATACTTTCTTTCATTAAAATCCTTGTTGATAACCAGCTGGGCCAGCATGCTTTCACTCTCCAGTCCTCTCACTTGCCCTCTGTCTATGGCAAGGGTATGTCTGATTGCAACTGTCATATAGGGGGAAAGATTCTAGACATTTTAAGAATTGAACAGTTATTATGTACACAGAAGTTCTGCCTTCATTACTGAATGTGTATAACATTCATTTCCCCCAGAAAATTGTTCATATGTCAGACTTCACATCCCCCCCCGCCCAATCATCGGACAGGCATCTGTTTAAAGTTAGCCTTCTTGTATCCCCTCTTTAAACATGATGGTCATGACCCTCAGCCTCTCAAATCCCTATTATTTCCCCTTGTCATTTTAATTTATTTTCTTATAGTAATATTTATGCTATCTTCAAAAGAGTTCCCAGACTAGCTTATACAATATTTTAAAGAAGTGCAATAAAACTCAGCACAACCAACGAAGCACCAGTAGAATTAAAAAGTAGCATTAGAAGTTTTCAGGAGACATACAAGAAACAGATTTAAAAGCTTGAAGAAACAAGAATACCTTTGCATAGACACTGCTGAGATGACTGACAGTGTAAGTGCCAAGGGAGCCTTTCATATCTGCAGTGCTTCCTCTAACAAAAGCTGGCACCCTAATTGCCACTCTCTCCAGACCTCAGATAGTGGGGGAAGTTCTTTCTGGAAAACCTCAAAACACTAGATTTGGATTTGAGAGATCTCAGTCACACACCTCAGCAATGAATGTCCAGTGTGGGGTCAGATATGCCACTATCCCTCAGCCCGACTTTCTCTCACAGCTTTATTGGGAGGTTAAATGAAATTATATTTCCAAGCTGAACTTCTCTGAAAAAAGATGAAATCAGGGGTTCCCTACCTTTTCAAGCCAGGGGCTGGGTCACATTCTCACGGTCAACTTTGAGGGCCAGAGGGTCATTTTGTCCTGTTTGCATGATTGGTGTGTGTGTGTGTTGTGTCCATTTTGTCCCAACAGCTTCAAAGGGATGGCCATTTTGTTCCTTGGGAGGCTGGGGAGGGCACATGAAATGGTGCCGTGGGCAGGCTGTGGGTCATAGGTTGGGAACCCCTGCTATAAATGAATAAACAAACTAGTTTCAAGATCTATGAAGACAGTAATTCAACATGGTCACCAAAATAGATCCATGAGAAAAGACAAGCCTTTAACACTTTCAAAGCCATCAACACTAATGGCCATCTTATCAATGTCTTTGAGTGACTTCAACTTCTAGTCTTGTAAGAAATGGAGAGCCTTGAAGATGTGAATTCTGACACGTATAGAGTGCTAAAATAATTAAGATGGCTGTAGAAAAAGCACCTCTGAATATATATTGTATATTAAATATGAGATTTATAAAAATACTACAAAACAATTTCAAGCATAAAAGGAAGGATACCATGCTATTACATGCCTGACAATTCAGTGTTGAAATAAATAAAGGAAATATTTGAAACTGATTCAAATGGTCAAGTTCTCTAGGACTAAAAACAACAATATATCTCCTTATTTGCAACAGCTTCTTCCCCTCCCCTATTATTATACTCCTTAATACCTTGGTGTATAAAGATTACCTGAGTCTAGAGTTTCATCCTGGCCAGTTAAAATTTTGACCCATTAATACATGTACAGTATTAATCTTAGAGAATACATTAAAGTTTTGGCTTATTTTTTGGGAAAGGGAATTCAGGACATTCCCAAAGTCAGTCTCAAGATGAACACCTGCCAAATAATATACTGGGAGTGGAACCATCTTGGAGAGCCTTGTATACAAAGCAGTCTCCCAAACCACAAGTAGTACATCAGTTTACCAAAGAATTTGGCATTGGCTCTTCCTGTGAACATACTAGTACGCACTGAGAGGCACTGGCTTTTAATGCTCTAATACTAGGTCCTTAAAAGCAAAGTTAAGATACTTTGGGAAGTGGCATTGCCTCTAACATTATTTTTAGTGCAGCAGCTGCTGTGTTCTTGCAGAAGTGATTTGAGCTGTAGAACTACATTCTTAATGAACATGACTGCTCCTGAATGTAAAGTGAGAAACATTCATTTTTAACATGAAAGAGATTGTCAAGATATATGGATGTCTAACTGCAGTAATTCTGTGGCTATTGGCTGGTCTCCTCATTCAAGAATTACCTGCATGGTACTCCAGCTACAGAATTTGCCACCATGACCTGAAAAGGTACCAAATGCACATGGGGGTGGGCCTCATCATGTGACCTGGTTGCACAACAGAGTGTATAACTGGCACCTTATTAGATGACACTAGTAGCTGTAATCGTTGAAAAGCCACCCATGATGTTATTGAATGTGACAGTGGCTTGGATACTTTAACTTTCCTATTCCACAGACTTGACCTCTATTGGTGCTAACTGCTATTTATAACATATTTGTGGCATAACATCTGGACTTTCCTCCAGAGAAATGGCCTTGCTCCTGACTGTGTAAGTAGCCTGTAATGTAGAGGACGGCAGAAAAACATTTTCAAGAGCTCCTCCATAAAAGGTGTGTGTCTGTTCCCAAATCCTGCCATTTGACTGTTGCATTCCAAAGCTAACATCTATGAATAATCCAGATCAAGGGTGGCCAACCTTTTCATACCATGGGCTGGACCACACCCCCTCAGATAGATGTGTGGGCCAGAGGTGTTGTTCCTCCTGCCACTTCTGTCACTTCCTGTGGTGGTGGCAGTGGCGGCGGATGCAACCACAGTATGTGTTCTTCTGTTTTCTCTGTTTCCACTGCTTCCCATGGTGGCAGGGGCAGGGGAATCATCTTTTTGACACATTTTCAGCTTTTTTGCTACACTTCTGGTCGTTTTCACTGCGTTTTTGGCACTTCTGGCACATTTTCACAGCATTTTTGGTGCTTCTGGTGAGTTTTCACAGCATTTTCACTATGTTTTTGCCACTTCCAGTGCATTTTTAGCATTTCCAGTGGTGGGATCCTAACTGTGGGCCAGATTAATTGGCACAATGGGCTGGGTCCAGCCCACAGGCCATAGTTTGGAAACCCCGGTCCAAATTAAAAGCAACAATGCTACTCTTTCCACGAAGCAAAGTCCTTCCAGTGTTTCCTTCTTCTTTCCATCCAATTCCTAATCATCAGCTCAAAATGTGTGGTTTATCTCCAGTGCACTAGCCCAACTGACAAAAACGCTGTCATTTGCTTCCTCGTCTTCCACTTTACTAGCCCCTGCGGCTTTGATTCACAGTTCAAATTGCTGCTTGAACCTTTTCCAGATACCCTCAGCATTCCCCATAATTTTTAGGACTGATGGGGGATTTACACATTGCAATCTCACAAACTCGGCTGCAGCCATTTTAATTTTACATTTTCCTTTGCTGTAGTCAGCACAGGGTGCTGTGGATGTTTTTAGCTGAGTGCACTGCACTTTCTGTTTTTGGGATGACATCACATTTCAGTGGCATGTGAAGCAAGATTTAGGTAATTTAGCTGCTTAAGTCTATTTAAGAGTTTTAATGTTGGCATAGGGAAACAAGAAGCATTCAGCTGTTCCTGTGAGGAGGCTGCTATCATAGCTTCTTTATTTCCAGAGTCACCATCTTTTTGCCTAATGCCTCCTAGGGCTACAAGATACTATCCTTAACTTGAGTCACATCATATAGTGGCAAACATAACAATACAGGAATATTTCAAGGCCCTGTAAATTGGAATGAGTACAGTAATACCTAGCACAATGAATTTAATTCATTCTGTGAGGCTGCTCGCTATGCGAGTTTTTCGCTAAGCGAGTCAGACTCGCATAGCAAAAATTCCAATGGAAAAACTCTCATAACGAGCTTTTTTAGGAGAAAAACTCGTATAGCGAATTTTTTTCGTTATGTGAGTTTACCCCATAGAAATGCTCGTTATGCGAGTTTTCTATAAGGAAAGTCCTACTCGGATAGCGAATATTTTCGCTATCTGAGTCGGACTCGCATAGCGAAAATATTTGTTATGCGAGTCAGATCGCTTTTTGAAAAACCCGCTTGTTATGCAAGTTTTTCGCAAAGCGAAACACCCGCTAAGCGAGGTTTGACTGTATTACATCGTATACATTTTGGCACACTTATCTGTTGTTTAGCTTTTAAATAAAGGGCTTTTATTAAATGCAGAAAAGTATATCCTCATTGCATTCTCTGTCAACCACCACTGACCAACAAGTATTTCACCTTCCAATTCCTAGCATTTCTCACCATCGACTGTGTTGACCACAAAAGTAGCTTAAGTTGCTCATCCCATGCATGCAGCAATTCTGGCTACTCAGGGCAGTGAACGTATATAAAAACATTGGGTGAAAGGAGGCAAAACATCATGACATGTTTCTCTGAAATGTTCAGCCTCCATAGCTTTCCAGAACTTCTGGAGAGAGGGGGTGAGGTGGACATGCACTGGAAGGGCATTCCATTTATTTATTGTTCCAATTAATATAGCTGCCCTGCTCTCTGGAGTGACTCTGGGTGGCTCACAATGTTAATATCCCAACACTCAGAAAATTATGAACTCTTAAATGTTAAAAATTACAGAAATCAATAAAGATTAAAACCATTAAAACCTGTTGCTAAAAATACCCCCACTAATTAAAAATTGAGATTAAAACCTAAAAGTACAAGTGACCATCATTGTATGAGTCAGCAAGGGCCCCCCCCTACCATATCACCAGTGCCCCACACCTGCTTCCCCATACCTGGTTCCATAACATTGAAGTTACAATCCAGAATGCCCAGGTTCTGATTGAAACTTTTCAAGCCTCCCTCAGAGAGGGTACCTGAAACCCAAATGCCTGGTAGAACCAAGTGGACTGGTCTGAATTTAATTGGAGATCCCAAGCCATGTAGAGCTTTATTGGTTAGTGCCAAAACATTGAATTGGGTCCAGAAGCCAACAGGCAACCAATGCAGATGGACTAGGATCATGATTATGTGGTCAAACTTTCAGCCACCCACCACCAATCTGACTGTTGCATTTTGCACCTGTTGCAGCTTCGAAACTGTCTTCAGTTTGCAGTGTAGAGCACATTGCAGTAGTTAATTCTCAAAGACTGATGCTATCAGAGTCCCCATATCAAGGAATGAGAACAGATGGGCAATCTGCCTAAGGTGGAAAAAGGCAGGCTTGGCCATGGCAAATATTTGCTTCTCAAACCAGAGAGCCAGATCAAAGATCACCCCCAGATTTCACACCTGATCCTTGGAGGGAGTATGACTCCATCAAGACAATGACGATTTGCACTCAACTTGTCAATAGGGCCTTCCAGAAACAAGATATATGTCTTTTGGGGATTCACCTCCAACCTGTTAAGCTTTGTCTGGTCCATTATCATGGCTAGACAGTGGTCTAAGGTCTGCACAGCCTCCTTAGCTGATAATATGAAGGAGAGATAAAGTTGTGTATCACAAGTGACTGATGACAGTGAACTCCAAAATTCCAGATGAAGTTTTCCAATGTTTTCATATAAATGTTGAAAAGCAATGGGGAGATAATCAATCCCTGAATAACCCCTAATTGGTGATCCCATGAAGCCAACTAAACTTCCCCAAGCTGCACCATCTGGACAATGCCAGCCAGGAAGGAATGGAACCAGCACAAAGCTGACCCACTAATTCCTAACCCAGCAACCTGACCAGAAGGATATTGTGGTTGACAGTATCAAAAGCCACAGAGAGCCAGGAGAACCAGCAGGGTCACACTCCCCTTGTCCACTTCCCTCAATAGGTCATCAAGCAGGGCTTAATTCCATCTGGAATGGATCCAGACTATCAGTATTTATTTATTTATTTATTTATTCAGATTTATTATTCCGCCCCAATCAGGTGAACCTGACTCTAGGCAGTTTACAGAAAAAGAAAAAGATTATACATCATGAGTACAAAACAAACTAAACAATCCCACAAATACAGAAATTGAAACTTGAAGGTTCAAAATTAATTAAAAATTAAATTATACATTTACAAAAACCTCAAAATTTTAAAAGATTTAAAATTTTAAAAAGTTTAAAAGAGAGAGAGGGTGGCTATCCCATCAGATCAGCTACCCAGCATGGGACCCCATATTACTGGAGCCCCACACCTGCCCTGGCAGACAGGTTTTTAGGCCCTTCCGAAAGGGCAGTAGCTCCAAGTATCCTCCAAGATTGTCTGCAGCTGGTTCACTACCACACCTTCTACCACAATTGTCTCCTTCAGGAAGGAAGGCCGACCTCCTTCCTTCAGGGATAAATTTATTTTCTGAGTGGCCCAATCCACCATTAGATTCCTGGCTGATTAAAAAACCATGCTGGGCAATGATCTAGTGGAGATATGGTGGCTTTACAATGTGCAAGCACCTTGTCCATGTCATCAGGTGTCACACACTTGAACCGATCCAACAAAACTGGACAAGACAGTGGCTTGGACATTTTGACCAGAAAACTACCATAACATTGGAGTCAAGGATCCCTTGGGTGACTTCAATTTTTGTTTGAAAATGATTACTATTGTCAGCATCAGCAGGAAGACACTTCTCATTGCCAGCTGAAACTCTCAAAAAATTCAAAACAATTCCGCCTGATGATTAGAACCTTATTAATACAATTGATTGTAAAGACCCACTTTGTCAATCTCACAGTGGCACCATAAAAGGTAAAGGTAATGGTTTCCCTTGCTCGAAAGCCAGTCATATCCAACTCTAGGGTTCAGTGCTCATCTCTGTTTCAAAGCCGAAGAGCCAGCGCTGTCTGCTTCTGCAGATGTTTTCGTAGTCATGTGGCAGGCATGACTAGGCATACTGGCTAGCTAATGCTCTGACTGTGGCCAAATTAGTATCACAGGGCTTTTTATATAAATATATACTATATCTAAATGTCAGTGGAATCATGGAATAATGATCAGGCAAAAATGTCATATTGTGATTAACCTGTTGGACCTTGGATGATCTTCACAAGCAGCACAAGCTCAAGATTTACAGCTATCTAACTGCTGACCATGATCATGTCAGTTGCTCAAAGACACATTCTTGTAAGTTTCCACACTATGTTGTATTATTTTCTTAATTCTCAGAATGAATTGTTGTATACCTGCAGATGTGTGTATCTGACAACATTTCAGTAAAAATAAATATGGGATGGGAAGAATCTCAAAGGGCTATAGAGAACATTTTCAGAGTCCATGGAGCCTTTCTTGCCATTTTAATCCTTGACTCCTTAGATTACAAAGAAAAGATCTTTTGTATGGTTAATGTATTTTAACTGCCTATCCAGAGAACCACCATCTCAAAATTATTGATTTTGCATGATAATAAGAATAGCTCCCAAATTGTTGCTTTGAAAATCCATTGTCTTCCAGTTACTGTAAAGGTAAAGGATGCCCTTGTTCAGAAGCCAGTTGTATCCAACTCTAGGGTTTGGTGCTAATTTCCATTTACAGTCAAAGAGCCAGTGCTGCCTGAATCTAAAGATGCTTCCATGGTCATGTGGCAAGCATGACTAGACCTTGGATGAAGTGCCGTTACCTTCCCACTAAAGTGGTACCTACTTGCAATTTCTTGCTTTTGAACTGCTAGGTTGGCAGAAGCTGGAACAGATACAGAATCTCACTCTATCATGTAGCACTTGGGTCTCAAGCTGCTGACCTTCCAGTTGTCAAGTTCAGTGCCTTAATCACAAAGCCACTGCAGTCCCTCCAGTTACTGTAGATACTGTATAATTGCAGTTCATCTCCAAGGACAGTAACAGATGACTGACAGATATGGGAATTGCAAATCATTTCATCATCTGTATCAATCCCAAAGTCTGTGAGCTCTAATCCCCATGCTTCCTGGCTGGGCAAGAATACAGTGGAACCTCAGTTAACAAATGGTTTGGTTAACATAAAAATCACATAACAAAAGGAAATCCAGAGAAAATAGTGGCTTGGTTTATGGAATTTTTTTTGGAACAGATTAATTGGTTTTCATTGCATTCCTATGGGAAATTGCATTTGATGCATTCCTATGGAGAAATTGATTAACGTAATTTATGCTGTAAGAAATGTCCCTGAGAACACATTAATTATGTTAACTGATGTACCACTGTAATATGTTATTTTTCCCTACACACCCACTAAAGTGGCAAAAAATGCTCCTAAAAGAGGATTAAATTTGCATTTGTATTTTGGCAAAGAGGACAGATTGAAGCAAACTTCCTTTTACCCTGTGAATAACAATGATACAGAATCTAGGTAGCATCAAACATGCATGCTATGGTTCAGAGATCCAAAAGTGGGGAGCAAAAGTCATTTCTAATTTAGTATGAACTTTGCATTTTTGCACACCTTTTAAGAGCATGTGATGCTGCTTTCAGACCTACAGCTACTTCAACCTGTGGGATCCCGATGGGGATTTCAAGATATTTTTTGCCTAATGTTAACAGTCTGAAAACATTGGTAGGGCCAGGGCACATGTGGGAATGTAGTTCCCACAGCAAATCCCATAATAAGACATCATTCTGGAACCCTTAGCATTTGCTTGAAAATTTCTCCACTGTGGATTGGGGAGGAATGGAAAGTTGAGAAAGGCTGGGGAGAATTTAAAACACCATCAGAAAAAGGTGCTAAATCTGAGGGAATCATTGATCTTCCAGCTGCTTTGGAGTAAGGTAAAGGTCGCCCGGACTCTATGGTTCAGTGCTTATCTCTGTTTATAGCCAAAGAACCAGCGCTGTCTGTGTCTGCAAACATCTCCATGGACATGTAGCAGGCATGCCTGAACATGGTACACCATTTACCTTCCTACAGAAGTGTTCATGTCTATCTACTTGAAAGTCCTTGCTTTGGAACTGCTAGGTTGACAGGAACTGGGACAGAGACGAGAGCTCACTCCGTCATGCAGTACCTGGGAATCGAACTCTGACCTTCCATTTTTTGAGTTCAGCATCTTAACCACTTGAGCCACCGCAGTCACAATTCTTATAATTCCTTCCTATGACCCATTCTGGCTTGCATTGATGGGAGCTGAAGTCTACCCCATTTGACAGTTCAAAAATTCCCCACTCATGCATTACTGGCTGGGAGGTACAGATCCCCACTTCTGATATCCTACAGAGGACGATAGCACAGGGAGATGAGCCCAAGCTGTTAAATAATCCAAACAAAGAAATAAACCAAAAGTAGAAGAAGGGTAAGACTAATGTGGGGTACAGAAGCAGAACATGGCTCTTTCGCTGCTGGACCTCCAACAATTTGAAGGACTACTAGGCAGAAAACAGAGCAAGATTGTTTTCTATGGTTCAGAAGGGCAGGACTTATAGAATGTCCTAAGGAGCTTTTTAACAATGGAAAGGACTATATAGGAAGGTGGCAGGCTTGCCTTACTTTGGATACTTACAATGGCTTAGTGCTTAAGATACTGAACTTGATGACTGGAAGGTCGACAGGTCGGCAGTTTGAGACCCAAGTGCTGCATGACTGAATGAGCTCCCATCTCTGTTCCAGCTCCTGCCAACCTAGCAGTTTGAAAGCAAGAAAGTGCAAGTAGATAAATAGGTACCAATTTGGTGGGAAGGTAAATAGTGTTTTGGTTTACTCATGCCTGCCACATGTCCATGGAAACATCTGCAGACACAGTCAGTGCTGGATCTTTGGCTATAAACAGAGATGAGCACTGAACCCTAGAGTCAGATACAACTGACTCTACCTTTACCTAAACATTGGCTTGCTAGCCATCTGTGAGGGATGCATAACTATGAATGTCTTCCTTCAGTGCACAGTTGGACATTATGATCTTTCCAGCTCAACAATTCTATAATTTTCTGGCTCATCCCTGAATTAGAACCTCAAATAAATTAGTCTATCATAGTAAACAGAATAGCAAAAACTATTATTGTTTCTTTTTGCTTGCTCATCTTGGGCAATAATCTTTTAAAATTTGCAAAAATGGGGGTTTTATTTACAAGAATGGAAATCAATAAGTAATCAAAGAATAAAGGGGGTTTTTTTTAAAAAGAAAAAACACTATAGAATTGGAGTTATCCTAATATCGGCATCCGGCCTGCAGCACCAAATCAACCTGCCCCACGCCGTTGCTCTACCTACTGCTTCCACTGCTGCTGGAAGCAGATGCCTTCCCAGCAGATTGTCAGTGGGCATTGGAAATGCATCAGTGGGCATGGAAATGCTTCAGCGGGCACCGGAAATGCATCTGTAGTTGCCGGGAATGCATCCACAAGTGGTAGGAATGTGTCAGCAGCTACTGGGGAAAAAAACTGCAGCCACTGGGAATGCTAGGAATGTCTCCAGAGCCACTGGGAATGCCTCTGCAGCTGCCAGGAAGATATCCACAACCCCCAAGAATGTATCCATGGAGGTGAGGTGTTCCTAGCGGCCGCATTCCTGGTGGCTGCAGGGGTTTTTCCAATGCCTGCTGACACATTTCTGGTGCCCACTGATGTGTTACCGGCAGCTGTGGATGGATTCCTGGTGGCTGCAAGGGGGGTGTCTTTCACCCATGCCACACAGCTCCTCCAGGCCAATAAAAAAGGGAGCGGTGTGGGAGGGAGGGGGGCTTTTTGGGGTGTGTGGTAGGCTTGGGTGGGCCTGTCACCACCACTGCCCTTGGCAGTGGTGGCGGGGCAACAACAGTCCACCAGTCTGAGGGGGTATGATCCAGCTCCCGATTTAAAAAGGTTGAGAACCCCTGTCCTAAAGAGAGCAAATTATGATCTGTCTCACTACTATCACTGCATCATTCAGCTGGCAGCAGGTCATGAGTCCCTAATGGGTTGTTTTCGGGACAGCTACTTATGAGTTGGGAAACTTTAAACTTCTTCATAAGGTACTTCAAGCTTACTTGCTGAATGCCTTCTGTTATCTAAAATGTCATGTAATCAAAGTCCAAGTTCATGAATAAAATGTCTCTGATCATCCCAAAGCAATGTTTTAACTGGATAGCTTTTTAAAAATGATACAAAACATGTCAGACAAGCATACTAGCTTTGGAAGACACTAATAAAGTGAATTGGTACTTTTCATTCAAATTTTGTGATTTAATTTCCTCTTAAATTATTCTTTTCATACTTTTTATTCATTACAGCCACTGAAAGCAGTATTACAGTTTTTTAAAAAAATAAAAAATAATCTCTGCTCCTGATTCTTTGAGTTCTTTATGCCATGCAGTAATTTACTAAGGAGATTTTAAAAACTGTTCCCTTACTCCATGCTGAAGAAACCACATTCGCTGCTACTTCTCCATAGAATGAATGAATTCATAAGGCCTTTTGGCGCTTAGACTTCTCTGTCCTATGTCCATTCTATAAAGATATTTAGAGTCATACATCTGGCAACCATTCCATAATTACAGGAATTCATCCAGTGCAGCCTCAGTCACAGCAAAGCATGAATCTCTGAAAGTTTCTCTTTTATTGTCCAGTAGTCAAGAGTTCAACGTGTATCAGAATAGACACTGGGATTTCATAAGCCAATCCAAAAGTCTGTGGGAGCTCCATAAAGCTATGAAAGTCCAGGATATTCAGACTTTCTTCATTTCTTTCTGTGGTATATTCCCAGACTATGAAGCAAATGAAAAAGCTCCTCCGCCTGAATTATGGGGCATTATAAGTTTATTTCTTATGGTTTCTCTATATCTTGTTTAGAAAGTCATACATTTGTTTAATTTTATGCATGGTCACATGGTTTATTTTTGCTTAATGCATTTAAAGTAAGCTCTACTGTGCTTTTTTCCCTTCCTCAATATATTACAGGCCTCCCTCAGCGTTCATCATAAAGAGGTGTAAAATATACAATTCTTAGAACACCATGTGGAAATATCATTCACTTTATGGAACTGGACCTAACGTTTTTCAGCCAGCCGTACTGCCTGATTATTAGCTGTGATGGTTGTTTCCTATTCCATATGTTCAAGCAATCAGGCACTATATCAAGTTGTTATTTGATTCATAAAGCACATGAACTCATTTCAGGCCCAGTGCTCAGTAAATTTGCTTGAGAAGCCTACATTTGTGTCAGTTTTACACAGGTCTTCTGCCTCAGTTGTCTAAGTGAACTACTTGGAAATGCAAGGTTAGTCAAGTCCCAACTATCTTGTACACATGCTGCTGCAAAAGAGTCCATGGCCTACAGCTGCAGGCCAATGTGCAGTAAATATAGAACTGTTAACAGCTCCCTTCAGAAATGCACAAAGGCTCATGTTACTGGGAAAGGTAAAAAAAAAAGTATGTGAGGCATCATTCTGAGAGAGAGAAATACGTTCCATATTCTAATGTCCTGTTCTACTCTTGTCCTCATACACTTGTTTAAAGAACAACAGTAAAATCTGACAGAGGAGCCCTTGCTAAACACAGCAAAATATGGGGTGAGGGGCATATTTTGTCTGCTCTAATTTATCCCTTAAAAGATCAGCAGAAGCTTCTGGAAGCGCATTGGTTCTCCTTCCCTCTCCCCAGCTCTTCTCATCACTGACATTCTATCACACACTGGAGAATTTGCAGCTCTTCAATTGCTCTCTATCCACCCCATCTCTTTTCAAGCCCTACTTCACTCTCTTGTCTTTCATGCATACTCTACAGATTTACGTGTGCCAAAGAATCCAACTATGTTAACTATCTCAGTAGGAAACACACATCTCATCCTTACAATGCAGACTATATAGCACTAGGAAGCTAAAGGATACCTGAGATCATTCCCTTTTGCTGGAGGTCCCTTATTTTCCTCCCCAAGACAAGCAAATAACCCCACTCTCTTGTGCTGGCAGGCATTATAAGAGGTCCCAAGTGAGGGCTGGATTGCTTGGCCAATGTACAAAACATAAGCCCTTCTTATAGGGTTCTGCCAAATGCCAGGAGCCTTGTGCAGCTGCCAGAGGGATATATAAGGCCAGCAGAGTGAATGGGTAGGTTGGGAAATGATTCTCTCAAGTGCCCCCCCCCCAAGAGAGAAGAACTAGAAGCAACCACTTAGCATCTATTTAGAGCCTTGGGAGTATTTGTGAAAGACATCCCCATTACTGTTGAAAATATGTTAATTTGGTGAAATAATCAGCTATAGGGCTTCAGTCTGCTGCTGAAGGACCCTGATACTTTACCATAGCAAAGTTATTAAAGCATGACACAGAGTAAGGACAAATTCATGTTGCTTAGGACAAGCTCATGTTGCCAAATGCTGTTTAAAAACAGAGTAGTTGTGGAAAACACGGACTGATGTTCTACCCTATTTTTGAAGGAGGAGGAGATTGGGAAGATTCCTTGAGATAGATTAGAGAAGTGCAGAAAAAGCTTGTGAGGTAAGAAATGAGTAAAGCACAGCTCAGGCTTGGGGATGCGTGCATGCATGTATATGTGGGTGAATGAAACAAAAACATACTTTGTTTATAAACATTTAAAATTCATTCAGCATTTCTATTGTGTAAATCACTACAAAACATGCCAATTACAGATTCAGATCAGATTCTTCTTGCACATGTGTGGGGAGCCACTAAAAGGTGTGCGTATGGAGTTACTTAAAGCTAGGTAGTGAAGGTTATTTTAAAGAAAATGAGCTGATGTGTTTTATTTGAGAAAGCAGCTTTATTGTGTGGCAACACAAGGTAATAGCCTTATCCTACCCACCTCCTCCTCCTCCTCCTCTGAAAATATTTTATCTGGTTTATTTAGCCAAAGCATTTGAATAAATTCACAAATCTATGGTGAAGCAGATCTAAATGTTTATCATAATGCATACACCCTTGGGATTGCTACTGTGAACAGTTCTTTTTTGTACATTACAATCAATTTTACATTTCATAATGTCTCCTCTCAAAATATTGTACCCATTTAGAGAGCATTATATATATAGCATATACTGTATATTCTACACAGGTGAACATTTACTTTAAAAAAAACTGTGATGTGAAATTGTTGTGTGGTAACAGAGGACAAATTTAAAATACCTCATACAGAAAAAGAAGCAAATTTATACAGCTATCAATAAAGGAACCATTACAAAAAAAATTAAAGGTAACATAAAATAGTAACTGACATTTTGTTTTTGTTTTTTATGTTTGTGATAGGTAGTGTGAGAAAATAGTTTGACATATTTCTCATATTTAAAAATCTTGAAGTTTAAGCAAAAGAAAGTATTTTCATATGCTTAACATTATATATTGTCCCACAATTTTCTTCATTCAGTGGACAAATAATTCTGCTGTAGTTTCAGAATAGAGGGAGGGGGCAGCCATTGTAATGAATAGCACAACTTGTCTTTATAGATAATACAAGCTACACAAAAAGCAAAGTGTCATTGTCTTGCACCTTTTGAAGCCTCTTACCCCCTTCCCCATTTTTCCCTAACACAACATAAAAGATGCTGTTATGACAAGTCCTCTGGTATTTCATTTATAATTCAACCAGAGCCTATGTAACTTAATCAGAAAAAGAAATGGGGAGCATGATTATTTCAACAATCACACAGAGTCAAGCTTCTCCTGCAAGTCGAAGACAGCAACACAAAAGGAGAAAACAAAGCCAAGCAAAACAAGAAATTGGAGACAGACCATTGCAAGCAAATCTAAAAAAAGTGTGATATTTCTTTAATACTTCATTTAAAAACTACCTAATTGTGTTTTTAAGCTTTGTTTCCTGTAATTTTGCAAGATGAGGCATTCCAGTGAGAAAACATATGGTAAGGGATTTTTAAACCACATAGCTGGAGTGCATCATAGACTTATCTGTTGCTTTAGTGTCACAAAAATCCACCACTGAATTTATCCAGTCACCCATTAAAGAACGAAAAGAATTAAAGGAAAAGGAGCTTTTTTGAAAAGGAAAAGAAACCTGCTGCAGAACTAGAGAAGGCAATTCCAGGTTCAAAACCTCCATATAGGTAGATCCTTAGTGTCTTGTCACAGGGAGAACTGTACCAATTATCCGTTTTGGGATTCTTCATCCCAACTATTATATTCAGAAGTCTAAAGGCCCTCATTATATTCAACTTATAGGAAAGGTCTGGGTGAAATGAGATTTGACATAGCCTTTCAACTAAAATTAGGCAATCCTTTTATAACTCAGTGACCTTCTCCCCCTCAAAAAAAAAAACATGAGGGCATATATACACTTCATATAATTTTTATTTGTAAGAGTATGCAGGAGATATATATTATGTAGGCACATATTAAAAGCCAATCAGTTTGCAAGATATATTTTACCCTGAAAAGAAACTGAATCAGCACTCCCAAGCAGTGATTTCAGTGGGGATATAAAGATATAATAGTGACAAACTTTGACATTTGCATGTCAAATCGAGGAAGGCATGCAAAGCACTTTGAACTGTGCCACGGTTATTATAGGACAGGTTTCAGAATTATCCCTTTCCAGGCCACACAGCTTCATGATTCCGGTAGCATTTTGAGGACTCTGCAAGATAATAAGTCATTAGATAACAGATGGTTACAATCAGATGCCTCCTTAAATTGCTTGTCCATGTATCTGCATTTTGCTTAAAATCCATTGTAGCGTGTAGGTAGGTATTACTACCTCGAAAGCACATCAGTGTATCCAAAGCAAAACAAAATTAAAAGTATCCTTTCTTGAAATTTGTCACTAAAACTAGTTGTTAGTTTCATGGAAATTGGAATGCTTTTCAGACTTAAAGGATGAATTTTTAATTCTTTTATAAATGGAAGTTATATATCACATTAAAAACCAGCATTTTGGAAAGGATGCACAACCACTCATAGTTCAGATAAAGGGTCTCTGTTTCAAAGACATTCTATCTAAATAAACAGGCACACTCTACAACAGGGGTCCTCAACCTTTTAAAGCCAGGGGCCAGATCATGTCCCCCAGAAACCACCCCAACTCATCCACCACTCCCTCGCCATCGCTAACCTGCTTACCTGCCTGGAGAAGCTGCATGTGACCTCGTTCCTGCTGCCGCTGCCTCAGTCCTTGTCTCCTCAGCTTGGCTTGGCATGTCCCTAATGGTTTTCCATAGCAGGGCGGATGTTGTAAACCTTACAACCTCTGATTGAGGTGGCGGTGGTCAGCTCCATGATGGGGAAATAATTTACCAGGACGGACAGGCACGTGCTGCTGCTCAAAGCCCATACCTTAAAGGGAAACACCACCTCTGCATTTTTCGCTTCAGTTTCTCTCACCAGTCTCCGCTCTGCTCCTGTGGAGAAAGTCCAAAGATCTTCATGCAGCTTAGGGAGAAGCTGCCAAAGCTGCCTGAAGTGCTTCTTACTTTCTCCACAGAAGCAGAGCGGAGACTGGCTAGAGAAACTGAAGCGAAAAATGGCGAGGTGGCATTTCCCTTTAAGGTATGGGCTTTGAGCAGCAGCACACCTGTCCGCCCTGGTAAATTTTCTCCCCACTATGGGCCTGGTGGCAGCGGTGGTGGCAGCAGCAGTTGCAGAAGTAGTGGCTGGAGTGAGGTCATGGGCCAGATCTGACCCACAGGGCATAGGTTGAGAACTTCTGCTCTACAACATACTTAAAGTGTTGTACAAATCAGGTAAGACAAAAGGTCAACATCTGCTTGTATAGCAACTTCAGCTTCATCTGGTAGTTCAGAAAAAGACATATTTTGCCTACTTACATTTGTTATACAGGTTCTGCATGCAACGTCTGTAAATAATTTCTTTCCTCAGACCAAGAAACACTGATAGCTGCCAAAGGTTTTCAGCTCTAACCAAGTTTCCTTAATAAAGGTAAATATTCCTTATATTTACAAGGAACTAGTTTTTATTTCAATTGGTATGTGATGCTGCTGTCACTTTTTGAAACAGGCAAGGTATTAACCCTTTCTCTTCCTTTTGTTCCTCTGTTCTCCTGACATGGCATCTATTTTTAAGCCCAGTGGCAAACTCTGAGCATAAGGCATGAGACTGATAAGATATTGATTTTGATAGTAATTAGTGCACAAAAATACCAGTTTGGGGAGGGTGAGTCCTAAAATCTTAAGGCACATAAAGTGATGGGAGGACTTATTTGTTTACCTTATTAGGTTGAATACCTATCTGAATTCATCAGTAATGACTGTAAGAAAGGCTCAGTAGCAGTAGGCTAATGAAAGAGCTGTGTCAGGTGCATTTTCTATAGTACCAAATCATGAGGCTGAATAAGCCAAGTCTCCATCTTGAGATTTGAAATCCTAAATGCTCTCCTGGGATAAAGTTGACCATAAATAGGGGCTTACACCTGTAATTAAGCATGCATAGGATATTGCTCAACTATACATTTCTGCTCCTTTTCTTTTTTTCAAAAAAGCAACTTATTTATGTTTGTTCATCTTTATTTATATGCCTAAATGAATACAAATAGGATACTGGCACTTTTCAAAGGATGTTATGCAACTACTTTGCCTGAAAATTGATCATACACACTCTATAATTATATCTCCTGTTACCACTTTTTACAACAGTTCTGGAACAGTCCACAATTATTACTCAGCATACTTCAGTGAGTTCTGTTTTATAAAAAGTGCAGCCAAAACACTTACATATTTTATTTGCTAAAATAAATATATAATCTGAAAAAAATTATGCAGAGTGGCCCAGGGCTGCAAAACATTTCTGGATAAAGTTATGTGATACTTCATTAAAAACAAATAAACTGTGTTCTGCATTCATTATTCACATCATAAACATCTGCATTTGCAAATGTCAGCTGTACTAATCGGTATGTCCATTGAAACGTTTGTGCACTGCATAATAGTTCTGTGAATTTTTAGTTGTGGTTCACATATGTTTGGCAGGGGAAGAGGTAGACAAATGTCTATCTGAAA